>APFE031062377.1:0-15516 GCA_000404065.3 Pinus taeda | reverse complement strand
TAGCCTTGTACTTCTTATTCTAATCATTGTCAGTAGGAACAACCACAACACTCTTGGCATAGGCTTTGAGATTGTACTCCTCCATAATAGCTAAGATTATGGTCTTCCATATGACATAGCTGAAAGCTCCTTCCAACCTATCCTGATCTCTGAGCCGGTTTGATGCCATCTCACCCAAACTGTCGAATTGACTCCTCTAGCCACTGCTCAACTGCCCAGCAAGTGAGAAATTTGAAATTTTTGGCAAAAAGTTGTCTAAGGAGAAAATTCGCCTTCTATGTGTCTTCGCTCTTTTCCAGTGGATTTCCACCCCGGCAGAAACTGCTCCCTTCAAGTAATGTGTTAAGCCTCTGTGTCACTCTCTTTGCTTCTGCAAACACATGAACTGGAAATCATATCTCTCTATCGACTCTCTCAGAGAGAGATTTCCTCATCTCTACTTCTCGGCAAGGACTGTGCAATCCCTTCAAGGGGATTTGAATTTCTACCAAATGTAGTTATTGGCCTCTCTGCTCAGCGTTGGATCCACCATTCCTGTTCAAAATCAATGCTTTGATACCATGTGAAAATTCCAAATCCTAAAGGAACCCCTACTACAACAAATCTGAATCTACTTCACCTACTTGATTTTAATATACAGTATCAAGTTATTCTCTGAATATTGAAGCGAATTACTTCTGCAACCTACACTACATAAAATTTGATTACATGAAATAGAAAACTGAGCAAAGAACAAGATACATAGGACACAATTATTTTTGGACAAAATAGTCTTGGGAAAAACCCAATGCATGAAAACCAATGCAACAGCTCACCCTATCACTAGAGAAACAATGATTGATACTTCAGCTTTGGAGGCTTTGCATCATCCTCTGATGGCCTCTGCGTCAAACTCTGTCACCCTAGGTAGCTTGTCCATCATCCCTCCTAGGTATTACGCTGTCTCTCTGCTTTAGATCCTCTGCTAGCTGAGAAATCAACTTTCTTGCCTCCCAGTCTCACACCCTCAATTCTGGCAACTCAACTTCGAATTCCCTCAGCAGAAACTTGACTTGTCCTCACTGTTTGCATTACACTATGTAGGCCAACAACATCCCTCTTTTGGATGTCTTTCTATCCTCTCTCTACCGCGTACTTTCCATAAATTCGTTCTCTCGGATTGTCACTGCCCCTCTGCTGGAAGATCTCCAAAATCAATTTCCCTCCTGAGAACTTCTCACCTCAAAAAATCGATTTCCTTGATCTCTCTGTGTGTCTCTAAATGAACCCCAAGCCTCCTTCTTATCCTTTTCTCGATGAGACTTCAACGACTGAGATTAAGTCTCTAATTAATGGTTAAGATTAAAACATGACTAAATCCGCCTTCTAGATAATTCTCACCCATATTTTGATTAATACCCATTAATATTTTAATTTTCCTAAGTTTAGACTTAGGAACCCCATTAAAAATATTAAATATTTTAATAAAATAAAATCTATCTGGAATTTCACCAAACAGTTTTTGGGTTCTTTAGAAATCATGTGCCTTACCCTCTCCACCAATTTTCATGTCTAGAACACATCTGATGCTACCAATAACTACTATCCAAGTCCCCCCACCCTAGCAAAAGAATCACACTTGGGGATTTTGGGCCTAAGGTTATATTGTGGATTCAAAGTAGGGAGAGAGACAAGCTTAGGCGAGGAAGGATGAGGGGGATATATAAGGGAGGAGGTCGTAATGGTCTTGTCAAGAATCCTAAGATGCATTCTCAATGCAAATGAAATACAAGAGGAAAAATCAAGCCCGGAGGGACCAGGATTTGATATATGCAACCTCCGAATGAGATATAAAATAAGGAAAGGGAGAAACACAAGTACCCACGAAAGGAGAAGATTGAGCTTCATTGATGCTTACCTATTGCACCTCTAGTTTCTCCTCCCACTGATCATTCACTCTCGAACTTGAGCCTGCCTCATTATCCACAAAAATTTCCAGTTCAGCCAAGTCCTGTTCCACTTCCTTCTGCCTAGAATTGGAGCTTGAACCAACCACAAGCCAGGATAATTACTTCGACAATTTTCATTGGAGATACATCCCACATCTTCTTGATCCATGCATATATTCCATCTACTCTAAATGAGTGCCCTTTCACTCGGTGTACCAAAATGTGCTCTGATACTTCCATAGATGAGTCGAATTGAATGCCCTCACCAAGTGTTAGGTTCATATCATCTGCCTTTGGACAAATACACTTCCTTTTGTTTTGTTTTATTCCCACCTTATGAAGCTCACCATTATTATTCTTTGTGGGCCTATCGACCAATTGTTGATTCGATCCATATTTTGGCTGCTCAGATTCTAGCGATTCAAAACCCCTAGTATCGCCTTTTGGGTGGGTGACTAAAACTTCATGAATGATGGGAGTTCCACCCAGATTAACTACAAACTCCTGAGGTTGAACCCCTACAGTGGCACCACCTGAATCCACTCATTTTTGCACACCCCCACCTAAGAATTCCAACAACAACAAGCTCAGGAGGAAGCCCCGACACATGGCCATGGGATATCCCTTCCTTCCATCCTTCCCGAAACACCTCAATTTGATCAGAGATAAGGGAGGCCTATGCCCTTGAATAATCAGCTCAAATATCTGCAAAGACCCCACCATCAAAGACTTCTGTTGGAAAAATTAGCTTAGGCCCCTGAGAATGTGACCGGGCCAGATCATATTTTAAGAAAATCCCATTCAAGGACAAATCCTCACTAGATTTTGGCAAAGAAGCTTCAGTCGTCAAAACCCAAGGAGATAGAAGAGGATTAATGCCATTGAAATTTACCACCCAACTGCTTCAAACAATATCATTAGGCCCTTCGAATAGCTGAAGTCGAGGTACATCTGACATAAGGGTCGAATAGTTGAAGTCGAGGTACATATGACATAAGGGTTTATGAGATCTTTGGGAGAGCTTGTTCCAGATTACCCAAAAGTGGTACTCCATTATGCACTAGTGCTGGAAACTAGCTAGGGTTTCTCTTTTCTTGAGTCATTGCCACACCCCAAACATTCAACTAGTTGGAATCTGCTTGTCGCTTATCTAAGGAACCAAAAACCCCATCTAGGGACAACAACGCTAATGTGTCATCCTGATTTGTATGCAATATGCTAGAACGATAATGCACTTTCGCCAAATTCTTCTAAGTGGGTTCAAGACTCTAAATAGCCAGAATATCCTTTGGATTAGGGTCTAAATTGATGCAACCATATTTTTTTACTACAGTGAAACCCCCTCAAATTACCTCCTAATATGCTCAAATCTTCTCCTAATATGCTCAAACCCTCAAAAAAACCATCCAATGTTACCTAGAACCGACTCCACACAATGTAAAATGAAAAATCCAAACGGGAAAATGAAAGTGATATCTTTGATTCCCTGAGGGTAGAAAGTTGCATGCTCACACGTGCCTGTGACATCTTGATGAGATTTAGAACTAAATAATCTTAGCTCCATCTATGAACCATAAAGATATTCATCTTATTTTTATGTTTATATAACATAACAAGATCTATTTTCTTCAAAATATTCTTTTTAATTTAATGTAAAATTTAAATAAAAATAAAATATTATGTAAAAATTTAAATAGAAACTAAAATAAAATAAAATTTAAAATACTACACACTTAATTTCAATAAATTTTCAACAGCAATATGAATAACTATAGAGGCCTCAAATTATTTATAAAATATTGTATTTATTAAATACATTTAAAAATCTATAATTTACTATTTTTGAATATATAAATATAATAATAATTTATTATTTTTAAATAATGAACCATTAGGAGACGACATGCACCCCATACAAATAGAAGATATCCCCATAGTGACCTACAAAGACGCGAGACTCTGATCAAACGAAGCACATCCAACAATTATTACAAGAAAGAAAAGTTTTGGATATCAGAAACAAACGAGTTATTTCATGAATGACAACCATTAAATTGTTCTAGAAAGGGGCTCTATCATGGAAAAGTCCATAAATATTTACAACAATTAAACCCATGCTTAATTCTGCTAGGTAAATGTTTTCTCTAAGGACCATATCAGAGCCCCATATGTTAGAGACCTTAATAAACGTCAAATTGAGACCCATGGCCAAACCCCCCGATCAAACCCTTTCATCCAAGGAGAAAAAAATACCAGGGAGGGAACATTTTATTCAATGCTTCAACAATCATATCTACTAGACCCATTGTTTCCTAAAGAAAAATAATTCCAAGACTAAAGGAAAGGATCAATCTTTAAAGGGTTGGGTTTTCTTTTTTGGGGGGACTAGCTAACCCGCTGCAATTGAAGGTAATAACAATCATGTAGTAACCTTCGTAGGGGTGTGTGCTGCTTTAAGCACCCCATCAAGAGATTGTTGTTTGGCTTCTGCTATATCTAAAAGGGCCTTCAATTATGTTGTTGAAATTTGAGATTTTCTGCCTCTAGATTTACTAGGGCCAAGACTAGGTACGGGATTGCCAAGTCCCCACACCCCAACAAAAGAATCCCGCTTGGGGAGTTTGGGCCTAAGGTTATAATGGGGATCCACAGTATGGAGAGAGACAAGCTCATACGAGGAAGGATGAGGGGAATACATAGGGGAGGAGGTCATAATGGTACCATCAAGAGTCCTAGATGCATTCCCAATGCAGATGAAATACAAAAGGAAAAAACAAGCTTGGAGGGACTAGGCTTTGATATCATAGCAGATGCAACCTCCGAATGAGCTATAGAATAGGGAAAGGGAGAAACACAAGTACCTGCGAGAGGAGAAGATTGAACTTCCTTGATTCTTGCCTCTTGCACCTCCAATTTCTCCTCCTGCTGATCTTTCGCCCCTAAACCTGAACCCACCTCATTATCCACAAGAATTTCTAGTTGAGCCAAGTCTTGTTCCACTGCCTTCTAACTAAAATTGGAGCATAAACCAACCAAGAGCCAAGATAATTACTTGGACCATTTTCACCGAAGATGCATCCCATGTCTTCTTGATCCATGCATATATTTCGCTCGCTCTAAAAGAGTTCCCTTTCGCTCGGTGTACCAGAATGTGCTATGATACTTCCATAGTTGAGTCGAATTGAATGTCCTCACCAAGTGGTAGGTTCCTATCATCTGCCTTTGGACGAATACACTTTTGTTTCTTCTGTTTTATTCCCACCTTATGAACCTCACCATTATTAGTCTCTATGGCCCTATCGACCAATTGTTGATTCGAGACATATTCTGGCTACTCAGATTCTAGGGATTCAGAACCCCTAGTATCACATTCTCGGTGGGTGGCCAAATCCTCATCAACTGTGGGAGTTCCACCCGTATTAGCTACTCCAAACTCTTGAGGTTGAACCTCGAAAAAGGCATCATATGAATCCACTCATTTTTGCACACTCCCACCTAGGAATTCCAACACAACAAACTCAGGAGGAAGCCCCAACACACTGTCATGGGATATCCTTTCCTTCCATCCTTCTTGAAACACCTCAATTTAATCAGAGATAAGGGGGCCCTATGTCATGAAATAATCAGCTCGAATATTTTCGAGACCGCACCATCAATGACTCCCGCTGAAAAAATTAGCTCAGGCCCTTGAGAATGTGACAGGGCCAAATCATCTTGTAAGAAAATCTCATTCAAGGACAAATGCTCACTAGATTTTGGAAAAAAATCTTCAGCCATTGAAACCTAAGGAGACAGAAGAGGATTAATGTCATTGAAACTTACCACCCCATTGCTTCAAACAATATCATTGGGCCCTTCGCATAGCTAAAGCCGAGGTACATCTGACACAAGGGTTTATGAGATCTTTGGGGGAGCTTGTTCCAAATTACCCAAAAGTGGTACTCCATTATGCACTAGTGCTGGAAACTATCTAGGTTTTCTCACTTCTTGAGCCGTCGCCACGCCCCAAACATTCAACCGGTTAGAATCTGCTTGTCACCTATCCAAGGAACCAAAAATCCCATCCAAGGACAACGACGCTAATGTGTCATCCTGATTTGTATGCAATATGCTAGAATGATAATGCACTTTTGCCAAATTTTTCTAAGTGGGTTCAAGATGCCAAATAGCCAGAATATCCTTTGGATTAGGGTCTAAATTAACGCGACCATCAATTTTTACTGTAGTAAAACCCCCTCAAATTGTCTCCTAATATGCTCAAACCCTCGAAAAAAGAACTGCCTCCACACAGTGTAAACTGAAAAATCCAAACGGAAAAATGAAAGTGAAATCTTGGATTCCCTGAGGGTAGAAAGTTGCATGCTCACAAGTGCCTGTGACATCTTGACGAGATTTAGAACCAAAGAATATTAGCTCCATCAATGAACCATAAAGATATTCATCTTATTTTTATGTTTATATAACATAACAAGATCTATTTGCTCAAAATATTATTTTTAATTTAATGGAAAATTTAAATAAAAAATAAAATATTATGTAAAAATTTAAATAGAAAATAAAACAAAATAAAATTTAAAACACTACACACTTAATTTCACTAAATCTTCAACAACAATATGAATAACTATAGAGGCCTCAAATTATTTATAAAATCTTTTATTTATTAAATACATTTAAAAATATATAATTTACTATTTTTGAATATGTAAATATAATAATCATTTATTATTTTTAAATAATGAACCTTTAGGAGAGACATGCACCCCATACAAATAGTAGATATCTCCATAGTGACCTACAAAGATGCAAGACTCGGCTCAAACAAAGCACATTCAAAAATTATTACAAGAAAGAAAAGTTTTGGATATCATAAACAAACGAGTTATTTCATGAATGACAACCATTAAATTGTTCTAGAAAGGGGCTCTATCATGGAAAATTCCATATATATTTACAACAATTAAACCCATGCTTAATTATGCTAAGTAAATGTTTTCTCTAAGGACCATATCAGAGCCCCATGTGTTGGAGACCTTAATAAACGTCAAATTGAGACCCATGGCCAAACCCCCTGATCAAACCCTTTCATCCAAGGAGAAAAAATACCAAGGAGGGAACATTTTATTCAATGCTTCAGCAATCATATCTCCTGGACCCATTGTTTCCTAAAGAAAAATAATTTCAAGACTAGAGGAAAGGATCAATCTTTGAAGGGTTGGTTTTTTTTTTTGGGAACTAGCTAACCCCCTGCAATTGAAGATAATAACAATCATGTAGTAACCTTCGCAAGGGCCTGTGCTACTTTAAGCACCCCATCAAGAGACTATTGCTTGGCTTCTGCTATATCTAAAATGGCCTTCAAATATGTTGTTGAAATCTGAGATTTTCTACCTCTAGATTTACCATGGCCAAGACTAGGTACGAG
This sequence comes from Pinus taeda, assembly GCA_000404065.3. Lineage (NCBI taxonomy): Eukaryota > Viridiplantae > Streptophyta > Pinopsida > Pinales > Pinaceae > Pinus > Pinus taeda. The sequence continues at coordinate 8,163 of APFE031062377.1, read as the reverse complement.
ATTGCCAAGTCCCCCCACCCCAGCAGAAGAATCCCGCTTGGGGAGTTTGGGCCTAAGGTTATAGTGGGGATCCACATTAGGGAGAGAGCCAAGCTCAGACGAGGAAGGATGAGGAGAATACATAGGGGAGGAGGTCATAATGGTACCATCAAGAGTCTTAGATGCATTCCCAATGCAGATGAACTACAAGAGGAAAAAACAAGCTTGGAGGGACTAGGCTTTGATATCATAGCAGATGCAACCTCCAAATGAGATATAGAACAGGGAAAGGAGAAGATTGAGCTTCCTTGATGCTTGCCTCTTGCACCTCCAGTTTCTCCTCCCATTGATCTTTCGCCCCTAAACCTGAACCTGCCTCATTCTCCACAAGAATTTCCAGTTGAGCCAAGTCTTTTTCCACCGCCTTCTGACTAAAATTGGAGCATGAACCAACCAAGAGCCAAGATTATTACTTGGACCATTTTCGCCAAAGATACATCCCATGTCTTCTTGATCCATGCATATATTTCGCTCACTCTGAAAGAGTGCCCTTTCGCTCGGTATACTAGAATGTGCTCTGATACTTCCATAGTTGAGTCAAATTGAATGTCCTCACCAAGTGGCATGTTCCTATCATCTGCCTTTGGACGACTACACTTTTGTTTCTTTTATTTTAATCCCACCTTATAAACCTCACCATTATTAGTCTCTATGGCCCTATCGACCAGTTGTTGATTCGAGCCATATTTTGGCTACTCGGATTCTAGGGATTCAGAACCCCTAGTATCACCTTCTCGGTGGGTGGCCAAACCTTTATCAACTGTGGGAGTTCCACCCGCATTAGCTACTCCAAACTCTTGAGGTTGAACCCCCAAAGAGGCGTCATCCGAATCCACTCATTTTTGCACACTCCCACCTAGGAATGCCAACATAACCAGCTCAGGAGGAAGCCCCGACACACTGTCATGGGATATCCTTTCCTTCCATCCTTCCTGAAACACCTCAATTTAATCAGAGATAAGGGGGCCCTATGCCCTGAAATAATCAACTCGAATATTGTCGAGACCATACCATCAATGACTCCCGCTGAGAAAATTAGCTCAGGCCCTTGAGAATGTGACAGGGCCAAATCATCTTGCAAGAAAATCTCATTCAAGGACAAACCCTCACTAGATTTTGGCAAAAAATATCTAGCCGTAGAAACCCATGGAGATAGAAGAGGATTGATGTCATTGAAACTTACCACCCCACTGCTTCAAACAATATCATTGAGCCCTCCAGATAGCTGACGTTGAGGTACATCTGATATAAGGGTTTATGAGAACTTTGGGGGAGCTTGTTCCAGATTACCCAAAAAGGGTACTCCATTTAGTGCTTGTGTTAGAAACTAGCTAGGATTACTCACTTCTTGAGCCGTTCCCATGCCCCAGATATTCGACTGCTTAGAATCCACTTGTCGCCTATCCAAGGAACCAAAAACTACATCCAGGGACATTGGTGCTAATGTGTCATCCTTATTTGTAGGCAATATGCTAGATGAATAATGCACTTTTGCCAAATTTTGCTAAGTGGGTTCAAGACCCCAAATAACCATAATATCCTTTGGATTAGGGTCTAAATTAGCACGACCATCCATTTTAATGCAATAAAACCCCCTCAAATCACCTTCTAATATGCTCAAACCTTCGTAAAAACCCTCTACTATTACCTAGAACCGCATCCACACATGTAAACTGAAAAATCCAAAAGCGAAACCTTGGATTCCCCGAGGGTAGAAAGTTGCATGCTCACACGTGGGTTTGACATCTTGACGAACTTTAAAACTTCTTAGCTCCATCTCTCAACCATAAAAATATTCATCTAATTCTTATATTTATATAACATAACCCTATCTATTTTACTAAAAATACAGAAAATAAAAACTTATGTAAAATTAAAATAGAAAATAATATATTTTATTTATTAAATACATTTAAAAGTATATAATTAATCATTATTTTTAAATAAACCGCTACTAAACCGCATAGCCTACAAATATTTATAGGACATTAATTAACCGACATGCACCCATGCAAAGAGCCGATGTCCCCATGGTGACCTATAAAGACGCGAGACTCTGGTCAAAAAATCACATCCAACCATTATTACAAGAAAGGAAGAAAAGTTTTGCAGATCAAAATCGAACGAGTTATTTCATTCTGTCCATTATAATCACATTGACTGCCCAGTCAGTCCTCCTGACTGTTGGGCCTTCTCTTTCAGCAATTTGTTAACAAGCAAGCATTCGAATGGAGGACACATACCGTAATGAAGACAGCAATGCATCCAAATCCACAGATAGCTCACCCGGTAACGATGCTTCATTGCACGGAAATTTTTGGGAAGAAAACTCTATATGCGATTCAGCAGGACTTTTCCGAAAAGTTCAAACAAAGCAATCTGGTGTAAGTGTTCACGCACAAGATATAGTCCAATCTGTACAACACAGCGGTTTAATTGGGATTGTAATAAAAGTTGCAGAGGATTCTGATTCAGAGGAGGATGACAGTGAATATGAAGAGGAAGACGAGTCTATTCCAGAAGACTGTGCACGGATTTTTTGGACCAATTTTTCTGAGAGTACGGAGATAGCCGACGAGCTTGAGGTGATTGACAGGGCGATCTCCCACGGTGATATTGTGGCAACGGCTTCAGATCCATCTGGACAGAGAGGCATCGTGGTTAACGTGGATGTTACAGTAGATTTGTTAACTCCCACATCAGTTAATGCTATTAGAAACGTTTCCAGTAGAGATCTTCAGCGAATAAGGGCATTTATGCCCGGTGATTATGTCATTCATGGACCTTGGGTGGGAAGAGTCCATGAAGTGGTTGATAATGTGACTGTGTTATTTGATGACGGATCAAAATGTAAAGTAATGAAGGCCGAACCCGACAGCCTTATTCCAATCCCCGCTAATCACCGTTATCCTTACTTTCCAGGGCAGCGTGTCCAGGGCAGTTCATCGGCAGTTTTCGAGAATGCTCTATGGTTGTGTGGTACATGGAAAAAAAGTAACGAGGAAGGTACAGTAGGCAATGTGGAAGTGGGATTAGTTTCCGTGGATTGGATTGCTGCAGCAAATCTTGATTGCAATTCCCTGATTCCTGCAGAGAAACAGGACCCTAAAGAGCTACAGTTATTGTCTTATTTTTCATACCTTTTTTGGCAGCTAGGCGACTGGTGTCTGCTTCCAGCATCTGAAAGGAGAATGTTAGAAGTTACTATGCCTGCCACAGAGGACACTGTTGCCCACACAAAAGAAAATGTGCTATTTGTGGGCAATAAACGGACTAGGGTAGATGTCATATGGCAAGATGGTACAAGGACATATGGTGTAGATTCTACAACCTTGAATACCATCAAAGATCCTGGGGATCATGACTTCTTTCCTGAACAATATGTAGTAGAAAAAGGTTCGGACGATGATGATGGCGAGGCTTCTGAATCAAGACGACGAGTAGGAATCGTGAAAAATGTGGATTCAAAAGAACGCATAGCAAGAGTAAGGTGGTTGAAAGCTGTGGATTGTCCCCAAGATACACTAAAATTTGATGGAGAGGAGTTAGTGAGTGTGTATGAGCTTGCATACCATCTAGATTATAACTACTATGTTGCGGCCATCGTTATACGTCGTCACTCTCCGGTGTTTGAGACTGCAGATCTATCTACAAACCAAGAAGCTCTGAAGAAAACACAAAAGGCAGAGGTTGACAAGAATATTGAAGAATCTTATCTATCCTGTATTGGTAACGTCATAGGTGTTGAAGATGGAGACATAGAGGTAGCATGGGCAGACGGAACAGTGTCAAAGGTATGTTATTTTCTTGTTTCCTTATAGTGACATAGGAATGTATTTTCATTGTCTGCTGAAGTACTATCCCTTATCTGAGAAATTGATCACGCTACCTTTCTTAGGCTCAATAGACGGAGATTTTGGGTATAAAAGTATCTCTTTAAATATGCATTTCACTACATCCAAGATATGAATTCCAACAATTGGCTCTTTGCTTACAATATGAAATATGAAACTACTTTGATAGCATGATAACCTAAAGGTTATTTTTATTTTTTGTAAATGTAGATTGCACCGGGACAAACATGGGTGGTTTATAGTGATGATGAAGAAGAAGAAGATGATAAAAATGTGGTTTATAGTGATGATGAAGAAGAAGAAGATGATAAAAATGAGACTGCTAGATGGGAAACTGTTGAAGAAGATGATAAAGTTGAGCCTGCTAGTTGGGAAACTGTTAAAGAAGATACGGAGCTAGACATTGATATGGAGCAGACAAATGAGGAAAATACAGTGTTAGACATTGATATGGAGCAGACCAATGAGGAAAATACAGTGTTAGACATTGATATGGAGCAGACCAATGAGGAAAATACAGTGCATAGATTGTCTAGCAGTAGTTGTCATGAGCCAGGTCAATTTAAACATTTTGATAGTATAAGTGACGCTATGGATCACTTTTATCGGAATGAAACAATACAGGTACATTTATCAAAGGGCATGCTTTTCTCATTCCGTTTAGTGATTTTTTGGGGGGCATGATTGAAATTTTTGAACATCTTCGTGCAGCCTATCAATAAGCGGAAATGGATGAAAAAAATTCAACAAGAATGGAACAATCTCGAAAAACACTTACCAGGTAACTCCCAAGCCATGCAGCCTGTCTGTCTTCTTTTCTTTTTAGTAGGAAGTTGCAAAGTAACAAATTTTGTAACCCAATTGTTCATGAGAATACGATGTACTCATGGAACAAATAAAATTATGGGCATAGAGTATTTCGAGCTCTTTATTTTTCTGGTTGTTCGAACTTGTAATATATAAACTCTGCATTGATTTGACAGATAAAATTTTTGTTAGAATATATGAGGATAGGATGGATTTGTTGAGAGGTGTGATTGTTGGAGCAGCCGGGACTCCGTATCAAGATGGACTTTTCTTCTTTGACATTCATTTTCCATCCAAATATCCCGATATACCACCTGTAAGCATTAGTTTAACTAGAACTGCTTGATTTTAAAGTGAATTAAATGAGATCTCAAGTTGTTTTGTTTTGAACTCAATATGTATTATGGAAGTCAGTTTTTAATATGTTGGTTTTGCAGTTAGCTTACTACCATTTTGGTAATATGTTGGTTTTGCAGTTAGCTTACTACCATTCTGGTGGGTTACGGTTGAATCCAAATCTATATGAGAATGGAAAAGTCTGTCTGAGTCTTTTAAACACATGGACAGGCAAAGGGAATGAAGTGTGGAACCCGTTGTCATCAAACGTTTTACAACTACTTGTTTCTATTCAAGGATTGGTACTAAATGATAATCCTTATTTTAATGAACCTGGATTTGAGAAACAGATTGGTTCAGCGGAAGGGGAGAGGAACTCGTTAGCCTACAAAGAAAACTCTTTTCTCCTATCGTGCAAGTCAATGTTGTACGTATTGCGAAAGCCTCCAAAGGTAGAAATCTCACGAGATTTTCATTTACAGTTATCCTTTTTAATCATTCTTTGTCTAGGAATAATTCTAAATACACCTATGCTCATCTGTGCAGCATTTTGAGATGTTTGTTAAAGAGCATTTTCAAAAACGCGGTCGCTGTATTCTTCGTGCGTGTGATGCTTATATCAAAGGGGCTCCAGTTGGATCACTATCAGAGGATTGTACAATTGTTGGAGAAGAGTCTGAAAATCAGGGTGCTACTTCTGGTGGCTTCAAGCTTATATTACTTAAAATTGTTCCTAAACTTATTGCAGCCTTCACTGAAATTGGACTAGATTGCCAAGAATTTCAGCAGTTATAACTTATGCGCTAAAGTCACAAATTCCATGAAGGATTGGATTCTTACTTGCAAATACAAGTGTGGTTATTTCTTTCAAAGCTTGACGTGGGATTCAAGAGCTACGTACTATAACAGAAGTTGTGATTGCATCCGCCAACCTGGTGCAATGTTTTTAGATTATCGAATATATGTGTAGATTATCGAAGTTAGCGATTGTCTGTGTTTTTTCAAATATATATAAATTTTACAATTGCCAAGATTAGAATATTTATGATTATTAACACAAAGATTCATGTGATGGTTATTCCCTTCTCTATTATTCCATTTGAATGAAAGTAAATGTCATGGAATCATAATCTAATTTTCAGTTTCATTAATTCAAATGGCTGCATTCAGATACATTAGGGTTCAGTTTCCACGCCCTACTGCAATGGATTGTTTTTCCTATTTTCCATGGCCATTCACAATGATAACTTGAAATGTGTAATGCGTGTCATTTATCTTGCCTTTGTCAATATTTGATTATGTAGTTAATGTCTTCGTGATTGCAACAAACCATAGCTTGTTGACTCCAATTCCCAATGGACTGTCTCTCCCATGCCCAACTAAACCCTTTTTCAACACCCCTCGATTAAAGCCATTATTGCAATTACATAGCTAGTTACTAAAGTGACACTCGTTGATTGAGTGACACTGGGGTTTGAGCTGTAACGGAGGGTTGTCTCTAGGTTGGAAGGGCTAGCCTCTAACTTAAAAGTTTGGTTGAAAAGATTATCTTAAGAATCTTAAGAATGTGGGACCACAAGACATTATAGAATAACTTTAAAATTTGTTTCTTAAGAATGTATGACCACAAGACATTATAGAATAATTTCGTGTAACTCCCATTCTACCAGTGATACAATGTCAAAAAGGGCATGCATTGAAAAAGAGGATGTTGGGAAATGATGTAGTGATGATTGGAGACTTCCACAGTCATTCATATTGTTAGAGATTTCTGGAATAACATTGTGTAATATATGTGATCCGTCCTATTATATATATTACACACTGCTATTCAGGGAATCTCTAACAATGATGTAGTGAAGTAAATTTTATGCAAATCACATTGTCCACCATTGTGTCATGTTCATTTTGAATTGTTTTTCCTTCCTCAAATAATACATTACATGGAAATGCTAAAGACAAAGAGAAGGAAATATATTGTAGTAATGTATGAATGCTCAAACAAAAATATACCTAATGTTAATTTAGGTGGCATATAGGTGCTTATTTTTTTCCGAGGAAATATTTGGATAGATCCACCCAATGAGATCGCTTCCCGCCTACTTATTATGAGAGCCTAACCCCAAGGGCGTCAATGAGAATTGACCCCATGACCTACCATTAGTGACGAGAACTCGACCAATTGAACTAACCCTCGAGGCTAACATCTAGGATTTGCTTATACTTTGCAATTAGATCATATTAATGAAAATAATTTGGAGGAATTTGTTTTTAAAGATTGTAAATTGAGCACGTTGGGACTATGTGCTATTTGAATTACTGGGATTCTAGTGGCAAACCTATAAGGTTTTACAACTATCAATAAACTAGTTTAATTTATTGTAGTCTTAGTGGAGTATTTCAAATCTTTAGCTTTATAATGGATTCACATCAAAATATTGTTGGATTTTCCTGAGTCACCTCAATTTTTTTTTGGGTAGTGTGGTACTTTAACATTGAGTTGTTCTCATCCTTTTTTTCTCCTATGTAATATTGATCTATTGACATGGTACAAAAAAGTTACAAAGAGGCCCGGCCTCAGAGTTGTTGAACATATGTCATCATCAAAAATTGAAACTGTTTGATTTGGACTGCCCCAACATAGGGGAAACCAATCCAAGAAGCCTTTAAAGCCTACCCCTGTTTTGGGGGAAACCAGCCATTAAACCAGAAAAAACTATAGCCGAGTTGACCTTGGCCTTCCTAAAAACAAAAAAAGAATGCAAATCTAGAACCAAGAGACAGCGAGACATAACCAAGAGACAGCGAGACATGTCCACCTGGTAGAGACTCAACCAGAGGATCTAAAACACATGGCGTTGAATCAAGACACATCCACACCACAAGACCACGAAACCACAAACCAGTGAGACATATCCACCTGGAAGTTGGGTGCCTTTGCATGAGGCCACGCATTAGGCCAGTGGCTCCTTCAGAGCAGGCTCCTCCTCAATCCGGCAAGCAAATTGATACTAGTCGTCATCATCTTCAGACACGCCTCGTCCCTGAGCAGGTAGAGCTTCCTCAGTGCTTCTGCATCCATCTATCGCTCACAAATGTCGTTCTACCTGTTGCCTAAAACTTTCGT
>APFE031062376.1:4581-18182 GCA_000404065.3 Pinus taeda | reverse complement strand
TTTTGTGGTCGTCGATAGGTTCTCGAAGATGGCCATTATGATGGCCTGCAAGAAGAATATCACAGCAGAAGCCACTACTAAACTCTTCTTTGAACGAGTGTGGGTGCACTTTGGAATCCCACAGTCTATCATCTCAGATCGGGACAGTCGGTTTCTCAGCACATTTTGGTCCAGTGTCTGGTCAATGCTGGACACCAAACTCACGAAGTCCACAGCCTTCCATCCGCAAACTGATGGCCAGACAGAGGTTGTCAATAGGATGATTGTGCACATTCTGCGCATGTATAACTCAAAGCATCCACGCACATGGGACGAGAGCCTCCCCTATGTTCAGCACAGCTACAACCGAGCTCTCCACAGCTCCACTGGCCATAGCCCTTTTCAGCTGGGTTTGGGATTCCAGCCACTATGCCCCATTGATGTGGCCATGCCACTTGCAGCTACTCACATGAATTCAGCTCATGTCCAGTCCGAAACAGATAAGGCCACCAGTTTCATTGAGCGCATCCAACATATTCGCCAGCAGGTCCATGACATTCTTGAGAAATCAAATGCCAAGTACAAGCAGCGACATGATCAACATCGGGTGCCACACAAGCTTCAGGTGGGCGACAAAGTCTGGTTGCATTTGCAAAAGGAACGCCTTACTGGAGCCTATCGGAAATTAAGACCACTCCGATATGGTCCTTACACCATTACTAAGGCTATGGGAGACAATGCATTTGAGCTCAGCATTCCCCCATTCCTTGGGCTGCACCCAGTGTTCAATGTAGACCACCTGCGGCCATACTTTCCACCATTACTAGACACATCCGACATTGCAGAACAACTCCAACCCACAGAATTAAATCCAGATTGCATGGAACAAGCTGCAACTGATCGGATCATGGACACACAGATCAAGAACACTCGCCAACAGAATATCCAACTGTATCGAGTTGTCAAAGCAGGCCAACTTCTTCAGCAGGGCAAGTGGTTCACCAGGGAACAGGTTCAGCAGAAGTTTCCTCATCTCATGGGGGAGCTCAACGTAATGGGGACCATTGCTTCCTAAGGGGGGAGGAATGATCCAGGTGGATATTGGTGGCCACCTGCCAAGTCCACCTGGACCGCCACCATTGTCTTTCTCAGCATTTTCAGTTTCCTTAATTGTAGCACAACTTACTATTTTTAGCAGTTTTTCGGGTCCTGAACTTCCGGAGCCGTTTTGAGGCCCTAAACGACGTTTTTTGGGATTCCAGGGGCAACACGGGTCCATGGAACATGGAACATGGACCAGTGTTGCCGTTCCAACAATGATAGTGCTCGAATAGATCTTTCTAATGAGCTATTGTACGCGTCAAACGGAGATCATATGCTAAAGTTACGACCCCGGGAAGTTGATGTACCAACTTACCCCCAAACGGGCCCACAGTTTGGCGTTTCATCTCCTAGGGTTAGGTTTTGGAATGTTAGGGGTTTTTCATTGTTTCTCAACAATAAATAGGCCTTCGAGCCTCATTGTAAGTCAGTTCAGAGGCATGTAGCCCACACATCTTTTCTCAGAGATAGCTACCATCGCCCTAGCTAGTTTATTTCCATTTCTGATTGTAAGCATATTTCAGTATTTTCCATTAATGAAATGAAGTATTATTTCCGCTGCATATTTGTGTATATGGTTATCTCTGTAATTTGTTGCGTTCCTGTTTAAATCCGGATCAGTTCACAGAGCATTTGTGTTTTAATACAGCTAAAAGTTTAAGGTGTCGTAATCTTACCACGTCTTTCCTGCATTCACAGGTGATGTAGCTCTGGATGATCTTCACCAATTCTCCCCACGACTCTCCTAATGATGCTGGTAGAACTCCCTTTCCTCTGGCTGTCAGGTTCTGGCCTTCATCCTGGAATATTTTTATGATCTTTTGTAGTCTCTCCTTCTTTAACGTACACACAGGTCTAGTGGCTGGCAATCTCGAGACCTCTGCAATTATGTCATCGGTGACAGCTATGTATCTCCCCCTTACTGTGGAGTGATATTCTTGCAAGTTTTGCAAGAATTCTATTGCTATGGTTTGGTTGGATTCCTGTAAATGATTAAGATAAACTAACCAACCTGCCCTTGCTAGGATTTCTTGTGTAGCATCAGAGACTGTCAATACCTGTGGTTCTCTCTGAATTGACCTTCCTCCCATGCTTTTAGCTCACTGTAAAATCACAAAGATGGCAATGGAATACCAGGCTATTCAAATTGTTAGAACATAGAGAAAATAACGAAATAGCAGGACTCACTCAAATACTGAGTCACTTACTAATTGTCGTAGAGCATACTATGGAAATGGCTTAGGAACAGCAAGCCATGCAAATTGAAAAACAATATACCGTTGAGCCTTGTTATTCCCAAGTAAACAATTTTTCGAATAATAGTCTAACACATATACCAGAAAATTATGAGGTTACCTGCCTCCCCCCTGCAATGTAATAGGTCATCCTCAACCATCAAATGAGGGAGCGGCGTGCTAAATTGCCAGAATACAGAGTCATAAAGGAACAACGTATGCCAAAATTCCATGTGTTACAAAAGGAGCAGATTGTCGAAACCAAATTGTATAGTAGGATCGCTTAAGAAGTAAGAGAATGTTGTGATATGATGCGAGGCTGAGAGGATAGGACAATTGACGTGCACAAAATGTCCGATGTGATCATTATCAATTTTTCCATCATGATTGGTTGTAATATATTTTCATGTGTGTAATGGTTTGGGGAAATGATCTACATAATCTTATGTGACATATTACAAAGGTATACGACACAGAAGGGTGTTGATGATTACTATTGGTGTATAAGGAATGTGACTTCAATACCATTAACAGAGCTCTGCTGCCAACAGGTGTCCATAACCTTGACAGAGTTGTTTTTTTCACCCATGGAACCATGATCCTTTTTGTATGCTTAGGAAGTGCTGTGCAATTTCGAAATGTAGGCCATTATGCTGGCTTGGTGACCAATTAACCATAATGCCATTCACCAGGAAGGAGTGAAAGGTGGGCAGGTCGGCTCATGATGAGACCTCCTGTTCCAAGGAATCTTTTATTTTTTCTGATGTGCCTCTTGGATCATATCCTTGGTGTGGTGGCCATAGTGGTAATGCCACTTCACTTTCTTCCTTATGATCATGGTAGGCTGTCTCTTGATGAGACCACCTATCCTGCATTTGACAACTCATATAAACAAGTCATATAAACATTTTTCTCTCTTTTTTCTTTCATAAAGTACTATCCTATTTATACACAAAGGGTGGTTCAACACTTCTTAAGAGTAGGAATGGTGGAAGAAGTCTTAACGTCTCAATAGAATAATATAGACCCTTGGTTCTTATTCCTTAATAATGATCAATGAAGATTATGGGAATTTAAAAAGAACCAAAATGATAAAGATAACCAATTATATCAGTATTAGTAGAATAATGACAACAAAAATAATGGATAATTGTGTCCTTTCCTCTTTCCTCTTATCAATTGAGAGCAATTTCTTGTAAAAATAACGATTTTATATAATTTACTGATTTCAGTATGATCTAGCTTTGTATCCAATGCATAAGTGTATAGTTGTGCTGCAAAAGACTTGGAACAATAGGTATCTTTAAATTGGAACAGCAAGGAGAACAAGCATACGTAAAAGGAATACAAGAATGTTGACGTTTGAAAAAGGAAGAGCAAAAAAATACAAGGGTTGTTCCTTTGAAAAAGGAACAACAGAAAATGCAAATGGTGTTCCTTTGGAAAAGGAATGGCAACAACCGAAAGTGTTGTTCCTTTGGAAAAGGAACAACAAAAGACACAAATATCGTTCCTTTGGAAAAGGAACAACAAAAATCAAAAGTGTTGTTCCTTTGGAAAAGGAACAAAAAAAATCAAAAGTGTTGTTCCTTTGGAAAAGGAACAACAAAAAATGAAAATGTTGTTCTTTTGGAAAAGGAACAGCAAAAATCAAAATTGTTGTTCCTTTGGAAAAGGAATAGCAGAAAACGCAAATGTCGTTCCTTTGGAAAAGGAACAACAAAAACCAAAAGTGTCGTTCCTTTGGAAAAGGAACAACAGAAAACGAAAATACCATTCCTTTGGAAAAGGAACAACAAAAATCAAAAGTGTTGCTCCTTTGGAAAAGGAACAACAGAAAATGCAAATGCCGTTCATTGGAAAAGGAACAACAAAAACGAAAAGTGCCATTCCTTTGGAAAAGGAACAACAAAAAAAACTGAAATGTCGTTCCTTTGGAAAAGGAACAATAGAAACCAAAAGTGTCATTCCTTTGAAAAGGAACAGCAAAAACACAAGTTCCATTCCTTTGGAAAAGGCACAGAAAAATGAAAGTGAAAAAGGAATGGCTGACGCCAAAAGGTGTTGGTCCTTTCGAAAGCGAACAACAAAATGAAAATGATGTCCCTTTGGAAAAGGAATAGCAGAAACAACAAAAGTGCACACAAATGTTGTCCATTCAGAAAAGGAACAGCAAAAAATGACAGTGTTTTTTCTCTTGAAAAAGGAATAGCAGAAAAAAAGAACAACAGAATGGTGAAGGTGTTGTTCCTTCTAAAAAGGAACATAAAAAACGATAGAATCATTGATTCTTCAAAAAGGAACAATAAAGTGGAAATAAAAAAAAAATATGTATAGAGAGTAATTTATGCTAACAAAACAAAAGAATTATGTACAAAATGTGAAAACAATTGAATCACTTAATGAATCGCAGGGGAGGAAGATTTCTTTTCCTCCTCCAAAATTTGCATGTCAAAGTCTTCGCATAGTTGCTCGTAGAAGGACTCCCGAGTAAGTGGTTTGCGGTAAAGTCAAACTCGGTGGCCATTTGCCTTGAAGGTATGTCCAAATCCATCAATGGTGATTAGAGTAAGGGTAGCATTATCATGTACCTTCTGGATTTCATATGGCCCCAAGCAACAAGTCTGAAGTTTCCCGGGAAAATCCTGAATCCTTGAATCGTATAAAAGTGCCCAGTCTCCTTCACAGAAGACTTTATTTTTAATGAGAGCATGATGCCATTTAGCTTGTTTTTGTTGGATTAATGCAGTGTTTTGGAGGGCAGAGAGCTTGATTTTATCTAGCTCATTGATCTGTTGTAATCTATTAATTTGTGCCTCGTTTAGATCTAGGCCAACTTCTTGTGTTGTTCATAGTGTTTGGATTTCAAATTCTATGGGAAAAATGGGTTCCTTTCCAAACACCAATTGGTATGGTGAATAGCTAGTAGTGCTTCTCCATGTTGTTCTGTAAGCCCACAAGCCTTCTGGTAGTCTTGCAGCGCAATCGCGTCTATGTGATGCAATGGTTTTTGTTAAGATTGCTTCTATTATTTTATTGTTGCTTTCTACTTGACCATTTGCCTATCGGTTGTATGAAGTGGTGATTTTGTACTAGATATGATAATTTTTTAGTGTTGCAGCAATCTTGTTAACAACGAACTGTGGTCCACCATCTATAATTATATCTCTTGGAAGCCCATAAAACACAAATATATGGAATAAGAACTATATGACAAAATCCTCTGTAGCTCTCGACAATGCCTCTGCTTCAATCCATTTGGAGACATATTCTGTTGCTACCAAAATATATGTCTTCTTGTTTGAAGATGGATTAATTGGACCAACGAAATCGAGGGCCCATCGCTCGAATGGTTCAATAACTAGCTGTGGATTCAGGGGCATTTCGTCGGACTGACCAGGGCGTCTGGCTCTTTGCCAACTGTCACAGGCTTGAACGAACTTCTTTGCATCTTTGAAGATTGTGGGCCAATAATACCTTGTTTGTAGGACCTTATGTCCAGTTCTGCGATTAGAAAAACGTCTGCCACATGGTCCGTCATGACAAGCTTTTAAAATGTCAAAACTTTCATCCTCATGGACGCATCTCCTGATGTGCACATCTACCCCTGTATGGAACAGGTAGCCCCCAATCCAAGAAAATCGAGCACTTCGCTGGACAATCTGTTTTCATTCATTAGGGGTCAGATGTTTCAGTAATTTACCTACTGCTAAGTAATTCACAACATCAACATACCAGGGTGTTTTAACAAAGACAACAGACAAATGCTCATCTGGAAATTGATCTTCAACTGCTGCTGCATCCACTAGTTTCGGCATTCGCGAGAGAAAGTCAGCTACAAGATCTTCTTTTCCAGGTTAGTCCTTGATTGTAATATCGAACTCCTGTAATAAAATCAACCATCTAGTTATTCTAACATTTGTGATTGGTTTATTTGCTAAATATTTTATGGCAGAGTGATTTGTATACAAGATAACAGGATATCCAGTAATGTAATGCCTGAACTTATTGACAGCATGTATTACAGCTAGAAATTTCTTTTCAGTAACAGTATAATTCAACTCAATAGGGGATAAATACTTGCTAATATAATAAATTGCATATGGTTTTTTATCTTCTTCCTACATAGGACTGTTCCAATAGCTGTATTTGAGCATATGATGAAATTTGAAATGGTAGGTCCCAATTTGGTCCTCGAAGGACTGGGGCTGTGGACACAAGATTCTTCAGATCCTGAAAAGCACGGTCGCATTTTTCTGTCCAAATAAAGTCAACATTACCTGTTAGTGCATATAAAGGTGCAACAATATGCGAAAATGTTCTATAAACCTTCTATAATAACCAAAAAATCCAAGAAAACTGCGTACCTATGTTTGAGTGGTAGGAGTGGGGATTAGCAAGATTACTTGAATTTTTGCTAGGTCTACCTGTATGCCAGATGCTGAGATATAATGGCCTAGAATAAGTCCTTCAATCATCATCATATAGCATTTTTCATGGCTCAAACAAAGCCTGGTGGCAATGCAGCACTGTAGGACTTTTTTCCAGTGTGCCCAATGCTCGGTCAAAATCATCTCTGTATGGTGTAAAGTCATCCATGTATACTTCGAGCCCTTTATTTATTAAGTCTGAAAAGATACTGAGGATAGCCCTTTGAAATGTGGCAGGAGCATTGCATAAGCCAAAAGGTAGAACTTTGTAGGAAAATGTTCCCCAAGGACAAGTAAAAGTGGTTTTGTCTTGGTCTTCAGGGGCAATCTGAATCTGATTGTATCCACTAAAGCCATCTAAGAAAGAAAAGAATTTCTTCCCTGCCAAAGTGTCTAATACGTGGTCAATGAATGGAAAGGGAAAGTGGTCTTTTTGTGTTTCTTTATTTAGTTCTCTATAATCCACAAAAATCCTCCACTTTCCATTCTTTTTTGGTACTACAACAAGTGGAAAGACCTATTTACTATCAGAGATAGGGTAGATAAAGTTGACATCTAAAAGTTTTTGAAGTTTAGATTTTACAACATCTTTTAGATGAGGATTGAGTCTCCTTTGTGGTTGGCGAACAGGTCTCACATCCTTTTCTATGTAAATGTGGTGTGTACATAACTGGGGATCAATTCCTTTCATATCAGGGTAGTCCCATGAAAATGCTTCTTAATATTTCCTCAATAGTTGGATAAGCTTCTCTTCTTGTTCAGAAGTCAGGTTGGCATTAATGTTTAAAGTATTTCCTGGCTCAATTTCTACAATTTTTCTATTTGAAACAGATGTAGTAGGTATTGTTTGCTCATGTGTATCTTTAAGAGGATCTTCTTCTAATTCATTATCAAATTATGCTTCTATCTTGTGACATTGTATGTGGGATCTGGGTTCAACTTAGCTAATAAAATTGTTAATGGCATCATCTTCTGTTTGGTCTTTGAAATCAAGGGCCTCTTCTATGGTTAATGGATATCTAATATTTTTAGTAAGGTATGATACAGGATGCTTGATAGCTTTTATTATTGTGACACATGGCTGCAATGGAGGATATAAAGCTAGGTTCTTGATATTTGTCCATCTAGTTATGGTCATATTGCCTTATCGGCAACCAATATAAGCATTGACAGTTGCAAGCCAAGGTCTACCTAAAATCAATGGATGTCCATAAAGTCGGTTTTTGGGGTTTATTATCAGAAAATTGGCCGGACACTCCCAGGAGTCAACGGATACCATGACATCATGTAGTGTGCCTTCCAGTCTAACCACAGATCAGTTAGCCAATTCTAGTAAAGTAGAGGTCGTTTCTACTGATGTAATGACTAGTTTTTGGCAAGTGTTGGTTGTTAACATA
Source organism: Pinus taeda (assembly GCA_000404065.3). NCBI lineage: Eukaryota > Viridiplantae > Streptophyta > Pinopsida > Pinales > Pinaceae > Pinus > Pinus taeda. The sequence goes on along the minus strand of APFE031062376.1, from coordinate 10,040 downwards.
TTAATTGCATCTCCTAGATCAACTAAGGAATTTAAGAAGGTTTGACCATAGATTTGTACGGTTACTATTGGATTTCCTAGGTCTTTGTACTTAACAGGTGTTTATTTTCCTAATAATAAGTCAGATAGAGTGCCAACTACTTGGACTTTTGGATTATTTGTTATTTTCCTCCTTGGTTTCTTTATACATATCTCTTTGATAGTCTTTGCATATATCAAAATTTCTTGAATGGCTTGGAGGAATGGGATTTTTATGTACAGGTTTTTTAGTTCTCCCAGAATGTCAAAATCAGGATATTGTATAGGTCGAGGTATAATTAATCGTTCTGGGAATGGGGGAGAGGATGTGTTTCTTGATCATGAATTTGTGATCTGGTCACATCATCTTCTTGTGACGGTTGTTTTATAGGTAACTGATTTTCAACTTGAGTTGTTTTATCTCCCTCAGTTTCAATGATACACCCAGATCATAATTGAAGGTCATTACACTCCCTTAGATCGGTTCCTATTTCTGGTGTTTCAATTATCTGAATAGATTGGATTGGTCTGTTATTCGGATTAGGGTTGGGTTGGGCTGGGAGTTGTGGTCTTAAGTTATACTGGGGGTTTTGTTGTAAGGATGGTAGTGTAGGTTGAGGGAGCGGGATGGCTCCTACTTGCCGATTCATCAGTCTTTGCCAGTTTGTCTGCGAAGCTTGACTTTGTGAAGTAGGAGGGGTCCATTGTGTTGGATATACATTGTTTTGCCAATATGGTGCGGTATAGGGAAAATTTGGCCAATTGGGTTGGCTTGGTTGATTCAACCATGAAGATGATGAAGGGAATGACTATTGTGACCAATTCAGGAAGGGAGGTTGATTTTGCCACATTGTATTATATTGTTGAGCATGATATTGTGGAGGCTGAAAAGAAGAAGTTGGATCTGAAAACATACCTGATTGTTGTGGCTGCCATTAACGGCGCTGATTGAGTAGATACATCGATTCTGGCTCTTCTTCCGCTTCCTTGTATATTGCTTTCAATCCAGGAAGTGAGGGACAACTCTCTGTACAGTGGTCTTTTGTACAAATGGCACAAACTTGGACTACATCTAATGGACACTCCTTATGGCTACCTATGCTTGCTTTTGTTTGGCCTGCATAATATCAAGTTGTGTTGTCAGTGTCCCCAATATGTTAGTTTTAAAATTTTCTAATAAATTTCCAATTTCTGCACGAGTTACTCCTTCTGCCGAAATTTTGTTATCTTCTCAAACTGATCATGTTCTACTGGTTTTAGTCTTGTGCTACCTCTTGAGCTCCTGATACATAGATTAATAATGCCAGCAAAATTTTCTTGATAAATATCTCATTTTCCCATAATATTTAATGTTTCAATCCATTGTTCCTTCATTCCCCTAATTAATGTTGTTTTTAATAAATTATCAGGTAAGGGTAATGATGCATAAGGAGATATTTGAAGATTATACTCGAAATGTTCAACATACTCTTCTAATGTTTCATTTGATCTAGCTACCATCTGAAATATTTCATCTTTTAACTCTCTAGACCTACAATAATCCTGATATTTTTTTAGAAAAGACTCCTTCATTTGATCCTAGTTATTTATAACACCACTACCCAAACCCATAAACCATCTTAAAGTAGCCCCTTTTAATGTAGAGGGAAATAATTTCAGTTTCTAGGGATCAATGGTGTAGTCGTATCCTCTACACATCATGTCAAATTCAAAAATGACTGCATCTGGATCTTCTTGTAAGGCCATGGAATGTAGGGAAATGTTGAAGAGGAATTGCTTTCATAGGTGCATTAGCTGCATTATCCACAATGGGGTATTGCAGTGTAGAGGTTTGGGTGTTTGGCTAGTTTTGGGCCATTAGGTCAAATATATGCCAATAACCTTCTAGGATATCTAGGAGGGTATTCCTAGGTTGACGAGGGGGAATGACTTTAATGGGAATGGCCTTGACAACACTTCCTTTATCTATGATAATGAGAGTGCCTAATGTCTGGGGGGATTTAGGTTCTTGAATTTCTTCAACTTTGTTATAAATGATTTTTGCAGCACTTCCCTTATCTAGGCTGCTTAATGGCTGAATTACCCCAAGAGGAGATCTTGGTTCTTCAGTTTCTCCTCTCTCTCCTCTTCCTTCATAGAGGTTGCTAAGGTTCTCTTCTTGCAATGGTTTTGCGCTAGAATTTTCGATTTCTTGAAAATCTTGCTCTTCGGTTTGACTATGCACCTTAGCAAAAGCTACAGATGGTGATCCTGTGGTCCGAAGGGAACTAGTAGGTTGTTTAGAAGTAACTTTTCTAGGTCCTACTAAAGGATGAGATTCTGCTTTCTTAAGGATTTCATTTATAAAGGTCGATTAGCCAAGGGTCACTGGCCCCTTAGTTTTATCAGGCTTGGGTAGAGGGTTGGGATTCCTTTCTGGCTTTTTCTGCTTAGTCATGCACCCAAATCAACTGCTAGGTTCTACCCAAACAAAACAACAACAAATCTGCAGGAAAGCGGGCAGGAAAGCAGGGCTATTACATACTCCACACACAAGTTCTTACCTTTCATTTCTAAAACCCAATTCTTTCCTAACATGCTCTTACACTACTCTGAAAAAAGCAAATGGCTACACTTTTCCCCAGCAACGGTGCCAAAATGTCGAGTCGTAAAAAGGGCCTTTTTCACCTCTCATTACCTCACATTAACTTGTTAATCCAGGAACGTTTTGTTATTTCAAAGAGTACCTCAGTTTGAGGCTGTCATTTGTCAAAGTAATGCTAGTTGTATAGTGCTCAAAATACAAGAGTAAATGGATGCTTAAAACAAGATCTACTTACAGCAAAGCACTTTAAAACCTAAATCTTGCGTTCAGAAAACTAAGCAATTTATTAGTCAAGGGTCCAGTATCAGTAACTCATCCCTCTGTAAACTGATGTAACTAAAGATAATCAAGGAACAAATCATCAACCTAGGAACTAGACAACAAATGTCAATGCTCACTACAGTTTCAGATTGTTCTGCACACCAAAGTAATGATAACACAAATAACAAGAAATGGAACAGCAACTAGGAAATGGAACAACAACTAAGAAATGGAACGGAAACTAGAAAAGGTAACAACAACTAATTCTTATAAATAGCAACACCTTAGTCTTTAGAAATAAGTGCAGCAATCGTATCCTACCGAAATCAGATAGCAATCTTTAATCTAAGATTAAATCGGACAGCACACGGAAATAAAATGGCAACTGATTAGCAATGAAATATAGAACAATACTCAGAGCCAAATGTAAGTGCACAATAAAACAAGATAAATAACACACACGACACGCCTTAATATTGAGAAAAACAGTAATCTGATTTCGATACCACAAATATCAATCTTAGTTATCAATAATAACAATTGAATTCGTAATGGAACAACAATGTCAGTTTAACAACAATTGCAATTAAATGTAAAGCATAGATGAATACAGTAGTACCAATTTATGAATGTTACAACACGGGTGTTCTGTAATTGAATAGCAATAGCAATCTATAAGGACTAGCAGCGCTATATCAATGATTAAAGGAACATTAATGCCTTACAAAATAAGAATGAACCATACAACATTCTTGTCACAAAGAACGATATTACTCAGTCAAACATAAATCAAAACAACATCGTGATGTAAAATAGAAAAACACATTAGATTACCGAACAAAAGCTAATGAAAACCACACATGAACTAAAGATAATGGTAGAGGAGTAGGTGGAACAACAACCAGCTTTATATTAAAATATTAACACAGAGTTACAACGAATCAATTCTCAACGAGAGTTGATGATCAAAGTTTCAATTACAGAGAAAAGGTACATAGAAATTAATAGCAGATCATCCCCCGGGCTAGCAGTGCTGCCTCTTTTTATAATGGCTGATGCGGAGATATCAATGATGCAAAAATAGTTAAGGTAGAAATCCCTTAGGATCAAAGGATCCTGAGGGATTCACCAAACTATTAATTCCCAGTTATCCATTTGTTTTCTTGCATCGAGTCGATATCTCTTTTTCCTTTCCTTGGTTGATATGCTTTAATTTGGATCGCCTTGTTTGCATATGGTTCCTCACCAAAGGGACAACAGTTAACTTGGCCCTGTTTTTTTCTTTCGTTTTTCCATTTTCCAGCATAAGAAATGGAAATTATTAGTGTTTTCATGTTGCATATAAATCCTATAGATTTTGTCATGATTCCTTACTATCTACCTAGTTCATGATGCAAAGTGGCTATGAGTTTAAATGAAAACATGACAAAATAATCAACAAAAACATACCTTCTTCAGTTCTCCACAACGAATCTCCTAAATCCTTCATTGTTGAATTCGATGCCTGCTAGTCTCTCGATAGGGAATATCTCATACTGATTAGCAAGAAGTTTATCCATATTAGATCATTATATATTTTTTCATCCATCACAATGATTTCAAAGAAAAAAAATTGGAGAAATAAGATCATATGAACATTCTTATCGATGAGACTCAGTTTGGAAAATTTGGGTCTAACACCTTCTAGGAGAATTGTGAGTCCTCAAATGATTTATTTTTTTAGGAAAAAAAATTCTTCTTCAATGTGGCACATTCTTTTCTTATTACACACATAGATACCTTTCTAACATCACAATAATCTCCTCAATCAGAGTCTGTATGCAAATGTTATGCTAGTCAGAAGTTGATCTTCATATTTTAGCCACCATAATTCGAGTGGATACCACATCAGCCCCCATTATTCTTGTAAAAAGGGCTATCAATTTGATCATGATGAAAGAGACTCTATATGATTATGTATTGTAACTTTGGTTAAGGCTTGAGGGATTTAAACTGAACCACTAGTAGGTTATCAAGTTGTGTTATAACCGGGTCACTAAGAGGAAAAGGGGTTCCATTCCTTTTTGGTGAATTTTTTTCATAGAGTATAAGAGTGGCTAAGAGGGATAGGAAGAGAGCACATAGAGAGGATTTATGCACTATAGTGTCCAATGTTCCATATTCTCAACATCTTTAGTAGAATCTATCCTAGATAACTAGTATGGCCCTACATTCAACCTACCTAGCTTCATTATTATCTGAAAGTTGTATTCCTGGAAAAAAGACATCCATCAGATGTTCTCCTCCCCCCCCTTGACACTAGCTTGTTGACGAGGTAGTGAAATGAAGAGTGGTTGGTGTATACCTTGAAATGTGATCCCAAAAGGTGGTGTCTAAACTTCTACATAGAATACAATATTTCTAGTCCTTCGCACTCCATTGTGATGTAATTTCACTCCACCGTGGATAGATTTATTGTTATGAAACCAACTCAAGAAAGATAGAAAAGATAAATCAACACCTTAGAATTCAGCCTCTTCGAGGGGGAACCTCCTTTACATTACATAAATGAACAATTCTTGGATGATTCAAATGACAAAACCTCCTTTCTATATATA
>APFE031062355.1:0-60002 GCA_000404065.3 Pinus taeda | reverse complement strand
ATATATATATATATGAAATTGGAATGAAATTAAAATTTGGTTTATTTAAAATTAATGTTCAAAAATTCCATGAATTCCGATTTTTTTGGATTCAAAAGAAGAAATATATCGAGCGAGAAATGTTTACAGCGATTGGATAAGTCAAGTTTTTATTTCCAGTTCGGAAAAGGAGAAGAGATAGACTTGCCGGTTAGAGTATTATTTGGACAGATGGGTTCCAAACATTGGAGTCATTTGCAGAGGCAGAGGAATTGCTTGATCAAAAGTGGTTTGAATCTCGGTAATTTTTTTTTTTAATTTTGTAGAGGTAGTGATTGAATCGTATTTTTGATGGTGGAAACGGATTCAGCACTATCCAAAACGTCTAAGACTCAAAATTTTGAAGTTTAACAACTATAATTTAGATTTACAAAAATTTTATTAAATTTTTTCTAAATATGACCGAAATTCCATAACTTTCCAAGCAATTTCTCTAATTAAACTACACACCAAACATTACGGTATATTTTTTAAGTCATTCTGATTTATTTAAAAAAATTCAGGGGATAACAAGCATCCAGAGGGCCATGATCACATATTCCACAACCATTTTCGACTAATTTTTTCACGCGACTGAGAGGGTCCATTGTGTAAGTGATGTCAGTCTTCTGCCTCGTAATATAAAATTTGTTTTCTATATTCATTTTGTTTTGATTCATTAAGAATGATCCATTCAAATTTTGAATAAAAAAATATATTCTAAAAATTAAAGTTTAAAATATATTTAATCAGTTAAATTTAAATTTAAAATATATTTAATAAATTGAATTCAAGTTTAAGATAACATTTAACTAAATTTATTTTTTAAGATAAAATAAATTTAATTTAAGTTAAAATCTATTCATTATGATAAAATTAAATTTTATTATTATTTTAAATATAATATTATAAGTTACTATCAAAATTGAGTTATAATTAATATTTAAAAATGATTTTCCATTAATATTTTTTAAAAATGTATATAATTTTTACTTTACTTTATATTTTGTTAATAATTTTTAAAATGTATATAATTTTTTTAATTTCTATAACTTTCTTAAGTTGTGATGGATTGATGGATTTTTCTTACTTAGTAATAGATGTTCATAATGCTCATTTATATAAATGTGATAGATTTGTTCACTGTATGGTGGATACTTATAATACTTTTGTGGTGGATATTCATAATACTCTTATGCTAGATGTTTACAACTTTCTCTGCAGTGGATGCTCATAATAATCTTTATAGTGGTTTATACACAACTATGGTATTATACACACGCTTTGCAATTGACTAAATTATATCATACAAAGCTCTGCAATGGATACACGAGCTTTGTGGTGGATTTATCATATGAACTCTATGGTGGATTGAATTATATCATACAACCTTTGTACTCGTCATTCCTCTTTGTCACTAGTATATTATCTATTGTTCAATAATTGAAATGTTGATTGAATGATCAATCACTAAATGACACTTTTGAACCCTATCATTGTTGTCTCGAGAATATCTCTACGTTCTCAACCGTCCATCACTCATAACTTAGGTGCATTTATTTTTTTTATCTATTTTCTTCTTTATTTTTTATTTTTATTCTTTTTTAAATTATCAGTACTTTACCACGTATGTCAAAACCCCAACTTAGCGAGGAGAGGTTGAGCAAAGTCACTCTAGAAATTCCTTTTGATCATTTTGATTCATTAAAAAAGAAGAGATAAGAAAGAAAAAAATAAAATATTAGGGTTCAAGACTGAGCTCAAAAAATAAAAGATAGGATACAAGAAATGGAAAAGCAAAAGCAATCTATGGTTTAAGAAAATTGTATCTTGAGAGACAAGATTAAAGAGTTAAAAGAAAAACTAAATAACTATCTAGCCTAAGCAATACAAATAATATATTAGATATCAAACAAATTAAAGAGGAAATGAACAAGCTAATTGAGTTGGATAATTTTCATTATAAAAGAGCAAAAAGATGAGGACATGTCAAAAATAGTAAAAGAACTAAAAAATAAGTCACAAATTGAAACAACTTATCTCATAGAAGATAAATTGTTCCATGTTAGGGTAAGATGTAGTGACCATAAATTTGGCATATTCAGTAAATATCCAAGCCTAAAAGGGATGAGAATCTTTATAAATGAGGACTTTGTCACTTCAGACCAAGCTAAATTAAGGAAGGACGTTCAAGAGGTGGCGATCATTAGAAATAGAAAAACTATTATTAAGAAGAGAGGCCAAAAGAATCCACAGTCCAAGGATGAGAGCTTTCCCTATATACACACCTAATTAGCTGGATATACCTTCGTCAAGTACTTAGTCATCTAGGTTTCTGTATTGAATCCATTAATTGGATCATGAGTTGCATTCAAACTACCTCTTTTATTGTGCTTATAAATGGTGCACTCTCTCCTTTCTTTCATGCTCAAAGGGGTCTTCGGAAGGGTTGTCCTTTATCACCTCTTCTTTTTATTCTCGTTGCAGAGGGTCTCAATCGTTTCGTGTGCAAGGAAAAATCTTCTGGTTCATTTCATGGATGTTTGGTTTCTCATTCTCTCGCCATCTCACATCTCCTTTTTATGGATGCCATCCTTATTTTATGCATTGGGGATCTAGGTGAGGTGGGGGTCCTAAAAGATATCCTAAACCTTTTTGGGAAATCGTCAAGAATGTTTACAACTATAAAAAAATATTCTCTTTTGGTAGAAAATTTGGATGTTATCTCTATTCAATCTATCATTGAAATATTCCCTATGGAATGCTCGTAGTTAGATGGGGGTTTTAAATACCTAGGTTTTATGCTTAAACCAAATTCATATAGAAGGGAGCACTGGATTTGGTTACTATCGAAGGTGGAGAAACATATTAATTCATGGAGTCATCATTGGATATATGTTGACGATGTTGGACCTGCCAACATGTCAAGGGGATCTCCCCTATAAGAAGTCCCAATTAGACCTCAAACCATTTGGTGTAGGAGTCCCAGCAGTGGGTCATAAGGTAATGCCTTGACAGCGATGTCGTACTGAGGCAAGTAAGATAACTCTGTCAGTAGCAAGGGTGTGACTAATGCAGTGAGTCAAGGAATGAGTATGAGAGGTTCCAACACTTCGAAGGGAGAGGAAGGTGAAGGTGAGTTCCAGGTTGAAAGGGATCAGTCCCAACTCGGCCAGGAACACACAACACAAAGGACATACACAGCTTCCGGTAGAACAGTCGACATGGATGCAGAAGTCACAACATACAAGGTAAGATAACATGAACAACACTCACAGACCAATCCGAGACAAGTGTGACAGTTGATATAACAAGGTTCAGAGAAAGGTCTCTCTGATGTTCGACATAGCAGTCAACATGGACAATGACAACATTAACAACATATGCAATACATTAACAACAAGATTCATATAATTGCATACAAATCAGTTCATATACAAGTACGTAAGTTAAACAACATATATCATTAAGGAAACCGGATTAGTCCAACTACAATAACAACATATGCATGAAAATGTGCTGGCTTTTATTATATAAAGAAGTGTAAGTCAAAATCATACAATACACCATGTAAACCTGTTGGCCCCTTCAGTGGAACATTACAGCCACATCCGCCTGATCCTCCAAAGAGATGTACTAGCTCCATGTAGTGGAGAAGCCAAGGCGCATTAGAATACTGCCCAAATCTTCTTCAAGATAATCTTAGTAGAAGCTTGGCTGACCAAAATCTTATACAATGAGTTATGAGGGATTATTTATGGCATAGGGTGGGGTGACCCTTGACATTCCAATTTGTGACAGTTCAACTACCCTCATGACTCATCACCTACTCTATGACTGTTACATCCAACTGTTGACACTTGACATGACTCAACATTACAATGCACATGTACTCATGTGAGACAACATGGCTTGAGCAAGCCTTGCAAGACCTCACTGACACTCTGTCCGCTGTGGTGAGACCAACTCTTTGACATGCTTGTGATGGTGAAGCTGGTGAGCTAATGCCAAGCTTGGTCGTCCGTGATGGTGTGCATGCACCTCATGGTGACATCTTGCTGAAGTGAATTCTTACCTCCGTTGTAAGCGATTGTACCCCAACGGAGTTACTTGCATCACCTCCATGCACACGAAGCCTTTCTCTTCTTTAGCCTTATTCATTTTTCATTTTGAATTTTTTGACTTCTCATTTTTTTTTCATTTTTCATTTTCACTGTGATAACACTTATTCATTTCAAAGGCGGAAGAGGGATCCCGACTTATTGAGAGGAGAGGAGGTTGTTCCAGAAGAGAAGTAGTTTAATATATCTCTGACGTGCCTGTTAAGGTTTTCCCCCTCACCTTACTCTACTTGACTGAGCTGACAAGGGTTAACCCAAAAACAATCGACTAGAGAAGGTGACACTAGTTAGCGCGCAAGCGTTGTGTTTAGACCAAGGTTCACTTTGAAGAGTACGTATTTTCCTTCAATGTATCATGGACTAAGAGTAACAATTTCATCATACAGAGGCAAGATGACAGATAACCAAGTAGTGTTAGCTATACAAACCCTCTTGTACTTTACTTAGCTTTTTTCATGAGTCACTCATGGTTTCATGCAAACTAACCTATGAAAAAAACAATTGAACGAACTAACAATCCACAAAGCAAAGCAAGAGAAGAAGCGAAAATGAAAGCGAAACAAGTAAACAAACAAGCAAACAAAGCATGTAAGCAAACAACTGAAAGCAAACACTACTCCTACTCCTACACTAATGATGCAAGGGTCTGATCACGTGAAGTGATACTTCCAATGCAACCACCGGCACATTGGTAGACCCATGTGGGTGAAGGCTTGGTTCACGAATAACCTAGTTGTGTAGATCAGCATATAAGAAAGATATAACAGTGAAGACAGCCACACTTCGTGTTTCAAGGTGCCCACAGGACATAAGTGAGTGCATGTGCATGACGAACAGTCTGTGGACTTATCATGGTGTTGTGTGACACTATGTGCAACTTTGAAGCACAAGCACACTCTTGACTATGACATGCAAGCAAATGAAAGACACAAAGATAACTTGAATCGTGCAAGATTGCTTGCAATATAAGACTCCTCCAATGCATGAGTAATGGGATTGTGCATTTCGAGTGGAGGAAGTGTGATCTGAGTGTTAGATTGATCTTTAGTGCATATAGATGAGTGATGAGGAGCCTTGAGTGTTCGAACAATTTCCTTATCGGAAGTGAAACCAACCTCACAACAGGGAGGTCCTGACATAACTATTAGCTCGAGCTAAAGTGCCTCGACGGTCTATCAACTTTCGACTTCGTTGACAGATGGATCTTCGTATACCAGTGGCTTAGACAAAACATCGAGTGAATCAACATTGTGATGGGATGATGAGGTGAAGAGATCATGACAATCAAGATTAGAAAATTCAAGATTTTTGTCGGCATCCTCATGATTTGACGAATCACATAGAGGGGTAGATGAGAAGGAAGGATGTTCACCCTTTGTGTTTTTGAAAAGAGAAGATGAAATATCAAGTGGATTTTCAATGAATGATTGGTCCTCTCCGTTGTTGGATGATGGGCTAACATACGGTGTGTGCCGCGAAAGATCAAAAATGGGTGCATCCGTGGATGAAAACACACATGCAAAATCATGGATGGCAGGTTCACCAACAATGTTAGGAAATAACGGAGGAGGCTCAGATGGAAGGGAGTCATCCTTCGCCGAGTGTTGATGCTCAAGCTCCCACTCATACTCTTCATTAATGACAACACATGTTGGTTGTGCGACACCAACTCCGTCAGTGGGTTGTTCCTCATTCACAACAAGTGAAGAGTCTGAAATGGATGAACACAAGACAACATCATCCGAAGGAACACCTAGGTGCGAAGATGGAGGTTAAAAAAAAAGAATGCATATGAGAACTTAAAGGACTCACAACCAAATCTGCGTGAAAATTGTGTGGAGTGATGTTGGGAGGGTGTGAAGGCTGAATAGGTGTGTGAACATGATCCTCAACATCACAGGGTGATGGTGGAACTGTTGAATGAGAGGGAGGTGGACAGTCTCTTGAGACAATGCCTGCTCCCACATGAGATTTCACAATTCCATCAATGAAGAATGTTGAGCGAGGCTTGATATCAAGGTTCCTCTTGGGACGGGCTGATTTCTTAAGGAAATACTTGAACTGGTCCCCAAGATAAGCAAATTTCATCTGGCTCTTCGGAGCTTGAAACTGCAAATCACAGAAGCGCTGCAAAAAATCAATAACGGATTCATGCGGATCCCTATGTTGGTGTAACACTTTCTGGTCAAGATGGTCTAGATCAAAATGATAGAACATGTCTTCAATAAGATCACATAAGTGCTCACATGAGTGGATAGTGTCAGTCGGTAGGCTGAGCACCCAACGAAATGGAGATTCACGAAGTGTGAATGCAAGCATCAAACTGGCCTATGTGTCAGTAAACTCATATTCCTCATAAAACATGGATAGAAAATTATGTAAGTGCTTAGGCGAGGCCACTTCGCCTTCACCATCATACGTGTGAGTGGACAAGAGATCAAAAATCTTCCCTGAGATGGAGATATTTTCACGATTTGAAAAACACCTCGAGGGAAGAAGAATGCGAGACTCCATGAAAGATATGAAAAGGTTCAAAACTGGATGAGAGGACACTGCTTGTCATTAGGCCCTCCTTCTAGCGCCAGAAATGTTGACAGTGTTGGACCCGCCAACATCTCAAGGGGATCTCCCCGGTAAGAAGTCCCAATTAGATCTCAGACCATTTGGTGTAGGAGTCCCAGTAGTGGGTTGTAAGGTCATGCCTTGACTGCGATGTCTCACGGAGGCAAGTAAGATAACTCTGTCATTAGCAAGGGTGTGACTGATGCAGTGAGTCAAGGAATGAGTATGAGAGGTTCCAACACTTTGAAGGGATAGGAAGGTGAAGATCAATTCCATGTTGAAAGGGATCAGTCCCAACTCGTCTAGGAACACACAACACAAAGGAAATGCACAGATTCCAGTAGAGCAGTTGACACGAATGCGGAAGTCACAACATACAAGGTAAGATAACATGAACAACACTCATAGATCAATTCGAGACAAGTGTGATGATTGATATAGCAAGGTTCAAAGAAAGGTTTGTCTGATGTCCGACAGACTAGTCGACATGGATGAAAACAACATTAATAACATATGCAACACATTAACAAAAAGATTCATATAATTTCATACAAATCAGTTCATATACAAGTACATAAGTTAAACAACATATATCATTAAGGCAACCAGAGCAGTCCAACTACAATAACAACATATGCATGAAAATGTGCTAGATTTTATTATAAAAAGAAGTGTAAGCCACAATCATACAATACACCATGTAAACTTGTTGGCCCCATCAGTGGAACGTTACAACCACATTCACTTGCTCCTCCAAAGAGATGTACAAGCTCCGTGCAGTGGAGAAGCCAAGGCGTGTTACAATATTGTCCAAGTCTTCTTCAAGATAGTCTTAGTAGAAGCTTTGCTGACCAAAATCGTATACAATGAGTTATGAGGGATTATTTATAGAAAAGGGTGGGGTGACCCTTGACATTCCCCTTTGTGACAGTTCAACTACCCTCGTGGCTCTTCACCTACTCTATGACTGTTACATCCAACTGTTGACACTCGACTTACACTTGACATGACTCAACATTACAATGCACATGTACTCATGTGAGACAATATGGCTTGAGCAAGCCTTGCAAGACATCATTGACACTCGGTCCGCTGTTGTGAGACCAACTCTTTGACATGCTTGTGATGGTGAATCTAATGAGCTAATGCCAAGCTTGGTCGTCCGTGATGGTGTGCATGCACCTCATGGTGACATCTTGTTGAAGCGAACTATTGCCTCCATTGCAACTAGTGCATTGGTTCGGCCCCTTCATCCAACTCGTCTGCTAACATTCGCATGGTTTTCTTGGGTACATTGAACCGGCAACAAAGTGATGCATACTGTCTATGCTAATCTTCAAGTGTGTGTTGGTGGTCATGCACATCAACTTGTCAAAGTGCATGTTCAACCCCAGTTGGACTTGCTTCTTGTCTTTTCCTTGGTGAGTGTGTTGAATGGGTTGGATTACATGCATGCGCTCAATGACATGCATGTTGTTGGATCCTTTGCATGTGATCAAAAACACTACTCACCATGTTTTCTCTATGTCAGCTATTGGGATGGATCCTTAACTTGTATTGGTGTAGTTTCATCCGTGAGTGCATGTTGTGCCCACTGCCATTCCTGTTCATCCGTGAGTGCATGTTGCGCCCACTGTAACTCATTGGACTATTTGTGTAGCTTCATGTTCTTCCCGAGTTGTTGCTTCAGCACATGCAACTCCTTCTTTGTTCCATCTCCTGCCTTTGCTCAATATTCATGTCACACCGTCACTTCATAGCTAGAGTCTCCAAAGTTTCTTTCATTATTAGTGGATCTGCTTGATCTTGCAACTTTGCTCTGCCTCTATGTTGTCAACAACCTTCCTCTTGCATTCGTTGCATTCGCTTCATTCGGTATGTTGCCTTCAACTGTTGTTCATGATGCTACTTGTTGTGATGTTATTACTTGATGTCCATGTCCACGAACAACTTGATGTCTTCGTGAGTAGGTAAGCCCATGGACACTTGATCGACTGCATCCCCAAGCATGCTCTGAATAGTGTCTTTGTCGAAGCTCTCTCGGGAACCACTGTACCTATATTGTTGAGAGGCAGATGAACACCTGTGGTACCTGGACACATGGCAACACTCATAGCAAGCAATCTGTCAGTTGAAAACCAAAATTAACATGAGAACTGACTTGCAACATACTTGGGTGAATGATCATGAAGGTTGCGCAATTTCGGCCTGGAGGTTGGGAGACTGACTGCCAAGATTGCACAAGGCACAATCTGGGTTGTTGGGAGATTGACTCACTACTAGAAATGCAAAATGGGCAATCCAGTTGGGTAATTGGCTACTGGGATTGTGCAATGAACAATTCCAGTTGGGAAAGACTATTGGCCTAGGGACAGATTTGCACAAATTTTTGGGCCAAGCAGCCACTGACCTCCAAAAATGCGCAATTCAATCCAGGAGGCCATTGCTGGGCCAGAAAGCCCAAATCTGAAGAGGAAGGTGAGCCTTCCTTCTCTAGATTGCGCAATGCAGCCTTGGTGAAGGCAGAGACCGGGCCAAGGTTGGCCCGACTTGCTGACGGGCAACTGAAAGCAAGTAAGTCGATGAAATGCATGACAACACTAAGTGATAGTAGAAGTGATAAACAATGCATGAAAAATATGAATGGAGGATTGAGCAAATAGATCAACATGCATGTGGGTGAGGCCGTTCGTTGGTTGGGCGAATGTCCGTGAAAAATAGTTTCATGCATGCGACAACAGTGAGATAGCAACAAAAATTGAAACAGAGCTAAGACAAGCTAGTATACATATAAAGGAAAGCTAGCTTTCAAAGAAATCAAGAAAACATCACTTACACAAGCAAATACACAAAAAGCGACAGAAATGTAGCAGAAGGCATGGGAAGCGAGCTTACCCCAAAACAGTTGAGACGAATGTGCCAACTGCTCCTAGATGTGATGTGGGATGTCAGAGCTACAAGGTTGATGTGAGGAATGAGCTTTGCATTGTCCGATTGATGAGTTTTGATAACATCAAGTTTGTGACGTGCATGCCACAAACCTAGGGGAAGTGACACTTGGAGGGAGGTTTCTGAATTTTTCCTTGCATGTAACTTCCAATTGCTAAACATAGATCCCTGAAACAAGGGATGCCTTTGCATGTGGGCTTGGGAGAAGCATCTTATGCATGCAAGTCTATTTTGCTCGGTCTCGGAGGGAACCAGTCAACTTAGCTGCACATGCAAGCAACTGCTCGACTGCTGGAGAGAAATTCACATTTTTGACTGTTAATTGGGCTGATTGCCCAAGGGTATTGTGAAATTTCTGGGAAGAGTAGTTGACTGTTGCCCAGATTTGCGCAAATCCTGCTGGGAGGGTGGCTGGCAGGATTGCATAATCCTGGAGCCCAGTAGGCTATTAGAAGGAATTGCACAATTTTTGGAGGGAAGGCCGGTTGCCCTCCAGAAATGCACAAATTTCATTGGGAGGCTACTCGGCCTGCAGTTGGACCAAGTCCGGGTGAGCAGCCTATGAATGGAAAATATCAAACTATGATCGACAAGCTTCCTTTGAGCAAGAAAGACACTGAAGCTTGAGGACTTGACGAAGCAGGGCAAGCTGCTGTGAAGGTTGGTAGGGAGGCTTCAAAACAGGCTACGGCAAAATTTTGGAGGGTGGTTGTAGCCGCTACAACAATATCCCAGGTAGGTCATCTTGTTCTTATAAAATATGTCTTGGAGGAAATCCCATTTTACTGGGAATTGCTGGCTTTGATCCCAAAAGGGGTTCTCGAACGAGTTAGGAGGATAATTTTTAAGCTTTTATAGTTTGACTCTAGTGTGGATTCCACTCTTCCATGTGTGGGTTGGGAGAAAATTTCTAAATCAAAATGTTTGGGAGGCTGGGGACTAAATAATATTTTTTTTTTTCGCTCATGCCCTCACAACCGAGGGGGGTTGACATCTTCTTTCAACATAAATTTTGTGGACCAAGGTGGTCATTACCAAGTATATTTCTCCCCTCTCGGTGGACGATTGGCTAATATTGGTGGATAAGCCTCGTCAGAACATATCCACTACCCGAAGGGCTATTCTAAACATGTTCAAAACTATTTGAAGTGGATCTGGTGTGGCAGGTGGGATCAGGTTCTTGCATTTGATTAGGGATCGATCCATGGTTGGGGAGTCAACAAACTCATCTTCTTCCTGCCAAATTATATCATACAAATCCCTTTAGTGGATACATGAGCTTTGTGGTGAAGTTATCATTTGAACTCTATATTGGATTGAATTATATCACACAACCTTTGTGCTTGTCATTCATCTTTGTCACTTGTTTTATCTATTGTTCAATAATTGAAATATTGATTGAACGATTAATCTTTCGGTCTCACTCTATGACACTTTTGAACCCTGTCATTGACGTCTCAGGTACGTCTCTACATTCTCAACAGTACACCACTCATAACCCAGATGCATATATTCCTTTATCTATTTTCTTTATAATTTATTTTTATTTTTATTTTTTTAAATTATCAGTACTTCACCACGTATGTCAAAACCCCAACCTAGCAAGGAGAGTTTGAGCAAAGTCACCCTAGAAAGTCCTTACGATCATTTTGATTCAGTAGAAAAGAAGAGATAAGAATGAAAAAAATAAAATATTGGGGTTTGAGACTGAGTTCAAATAATGAAAGATAGGATACAAGAAATGGAAAAGAAAAAGCAATCAATGGCTGAAGAAAATTGTATCTTGAGAGATAATATTAAAGAGTTAAAATAAAAACTAAATAAAAATCTAGCCTAAGCAATACAAATAATATATTAGATATCGAACAAATTAAAGAGGAAATGAACAAGCTAATTGAGTTGGATAATTTTCATTATAAAAGAGCAAAAATATGAGGACATGTTAAAGATAGTAAAATAAGAACTAAAAAATAAGTTACAAATTGAAACAACTTATCTCATAGAAGATAAATTGTTCCATGTTAGGGTAAGATGTAGTGACCATAAATTTGGCATACTCATTAAATATCCAAGCCTAAAAGGGATGAGAATCTTTATAAATGGGGACTTTATCCCCTCACGCCAAGGTAAATTAAGGAAGGAGGTTCAAGAGGTGGAAATCACTAGAAATAGAAAAGATATTATTAAGAAGAGAGACCAAAAGGAGAGTAATAAATAGGAATTTGAAACACTCAAATCATCTTTTGGAACTATCGTTTCTTTCCATGGCATAAAGGTCCTATTTTATGCTAGATCCAAAGTGAAATTGATATTATCTTTTTAGTTAAAACTTGAGAGGATGATGAGTCTAAGGTCCCTCGCATAGTTGAATTCATTTTGTGGTAAGCTTGTAACAAGAGATATTCTCGCAAACGAATTGGAGGAATATCTTGTTAGACAAAAAAGAGTGTCTCTCCTCATGATTAGATTCATAATATGTAAATAAAAATGATGATCCAGTAGGATGGTTTCATAAGTAAGGATAATTTATGACATGTAAGATGGTTTCAACCTTGTCTCTTGGAAGATGATCTTGGTCCATACAAGGGCCTAGAGTAAGAATGGAGGATCTATATTCAAACCCCTCCCCATAATAAAGTTACTTTGAATGAGGAGGAATATTAGCTGTGTTGGTCATGCAATAAGTCTACAGGTATTCTAATTACAAAATTGGGCCATGAAGTGTTTTTTTGTCCTTAATGAGGAAGGTGAAGGTAAATGGTAGTGGTCAATATTCTATAAATGGAAAAGTCCTTTAAAGGCTGGAAATTTTGTTTTGATAATGATGTCCAACAAAGTTTTAACATGGGACAACAAGAAAATGCGTCAATGGCAACGTCGAGAAAATGCATCAATGGAAAGGTCTAAAATTATGTGATATCCCCTAACTTTGAGTTTTATATTATAAATATGTATATGTTAATTGTGTTTATTTTTCTGAAAGAGACCTATTGGAAAATAGGTTTATAAGTGTTGTATTGTTGATAAACATTTGATGTAAATTAGTGTTATTATGTTGTGAATAAAAATAAAAGAATATGAAAATTAATGTTGAAGCTATACTTGTTTGAAAGAGATAAGGCTACGAGTGAATAATGGAAAGTGATTACCCCTATTTATTAAGACCTAGGCATCTAATCTAAATGATTAGATTATTGATGATGATGGAAAATTTGATCAATAACTTCCCATAAAGGCAGGATGCTATCTTTGAGAGTGGAGAAGTGGAGCTCATAAATAAGCTAGTAATCTCCTGCCACCTAGTGGGTGAGGTGGAGGTAGTTATCCAACTACTAATTGCTTTGGAAATGAGGGGGGGCGTTTTGTCTTTTGTCATTGGAAGAATTCACACATTGCAAAATTGGTTGTGAGGCAAAAAAAAAAAGGAACAAAACAAGAAAAATGAATAGCCTTGTAGATCTGAGAGCTCGGAGGAACTCTTTACTGAAAGAAGTCATGATTGGGTGGAGAGAGGTAGCTCCAGACTTAATTTCTAGAATGGATTGGTAAAGTCGGTATCGTGATTAACTTGCTTATTTAATTATTTTCTATTTTTTGTTGGTTTTTTTATAAATTCTTCATATTATGCTTGCATTCAAAATAATTATAATTTCCTTTCTGAAAGTTTTTAAACCTGGTTCAGAAATTTTATATATTTAAAATGGTGAAGTTGTGATACATTTTTTTAATAAATGCACTAAAGCAATAGTTTTTTTAAGTGGAAATAACTCATAAAGTAGTTTTATGAGTAGATTTTTATTGTTAATGCATAGATTAAAAGAAATTCAGAAGTTTGGAATAATGGACAAACAAGTCAAAAATGAATAAGACTAGCAAAAAGAAATTAATGTAAAATACATTTAGTAAAATTATACAATTAATGTTTATACATTCATATATTCACAAGAAATATCGGTTATACATTAACAACATTATTATTAAGAAAATTAAATTTGTAGTTCAGAACACATCACCATAATATCACATAAAGAAAATATGGGTTAAAAACTGTAGTCCTAGGCTAATCTATAATCCTTGAAAGACAATTTGGAGTAGAAAAACTTTAATTAGTGAAATTAAGGGAAATTTTTCCATACATACTGAGTACATCAAAGAAAACGTAGCCATATTTTTATGGTTTAAATTAACATAAAAAGAATTAGTAGTGGCAGTGAGTTTTTTATGAAGAGCATTTAGAGAATTTCGATTACACAACATGGTATAAAGAAAAAAATTGACTTATTTAGAATCAATAATCGAAGCTACATATACATATAATTTGCTAGCTGGTTGAAAAGGCCCATAACGTTTTACAAATGGAATAATAATTAGACTAAAGGCTTTCAGCCTTAATCTTTCAAGGCAAAAGTGGCCTCTAACAATATTTTTTCCTAAGGAAAAATAGTCTATCATGACTTCCATGATTCTTTGAATGCGATGAAGGATCATTTTCTACTAAAGAAGGGACTTCGAGGTGTCAACCTATAGCAGAAGAAGGTCGAACCCATTAAGGAAATTTTGAGAAGTCTGGTCCTAAGCCCGATACACCTTTTGAAAAAGGAACTCCTAACAGTGGAATATTTGGAAATTTTCCAATTAAGAATATAAATGTAAGATATAGAACAAGGGAAGGAAAATATTCTACATAAGTGAATAAGAGTCTTGGAAGAATGACATTATCTGAGTGAAGAATGAATTAACCAAAATCCTGAATGTGTAAACTACAAATAAAATGTAAAGCTTGGTTAGAAATAATCTACTAGAGGTGACACATATTTATACTCTTAAAGAGTAGTTATGGCTTTGTCTAAGAAAACGACTCTATTTGTTCACAAGTGAACACAATCAAAGTGTATCCACTTTCCCATTTGAAAAAAATTGAAATATTCACCTAGGGTTTATAGCATATAAACTCAATTATGTAAAATTGACAAGAAAAATAGGTAATTATATGAAGAGTACAAAGATTGTTTACAATTTAATACATGCCTCCACCATAGTCCTATTCCATCACTTTAACCAGAAAATTTGGAATTTTCTAAGACTTTTCAAGCATCTCTACATGCAAGACAATTTTAAGGACAAGATTTTAAAAAAAAAAAACTATGTCAAATATTTATAAAGAAATTTTTTTTGTGTATATATGTATCACCTAAGACTACTTCGATCCAATAATTTGTCAATGCACAGGTCAACTCTCGGTCACCCTTATCCCTACACCATTAGCAATTCCTCCACAACGAAGGCAACACTTGTAGCGCCCTTGCCAAAACACACTAGTTGTCTCTAACGACTCAAATAGTCGTAGCACAGAGGCTGTCTCCAGCTCACAGATTTCTGACCACATCGCGATTGCCACACCAATGCTCACACACTCTTTCCTCACATGCTCTGATACCAAGTTAAAAAATAGGAAGACAAACCTTAATGAATGAATCACACCTCTCAGGTGAGAGCACCCGAGGCTACCCAAACAACATTATTCTTTCTTTAACCAAATCAATCAAAATTATACGTATTTAAGTGACTACATTCTATTTAGAGAGATCAGAACCAACTCCTAAGAAATAAGATCTAAAACCTAAATAGAAGCACAATATAAACATCTTACTGAATTCTTTCTCCATTATTTCTAAGTTGAATCTTATGGAAATGTTCCTCTCTATACTTCCATCACTTTTTTTGTGTTACTGACACTAAAATACCAAGCATTTCATTTGATTTTCATGTTTTTCATTCTTGGATTTAATGTTTTCAACTCTAGGGGCTTTAACTATTTCCAATTATGGGAATATTTTTATTCTCCAGCACATCATTGGCAAATGGACCAACTCACTTTAGAAACTACTACTGTGAGTTTGCAATGCTATGTGTTGAAAACTTAGATTGGCCTATTTTTCTCCCTGCTTTATTTTTTTAATTAGCCACATACATTTTATCTGAATATATACTCAGAGAATCATTCCATAGCATCTTCTTATATGAATTACCTAAGGAAACGAGATTTGAGAGTAGGAGCGCCTTGGAAGACAACGTTCATTGAACTCGTTACTAGTAGTGTGCCACCCATGGACCACCAACAAATGATGGATTTAGATCTCGACCAGGCTTTTAGGCTATTCTCATCCCAAGTTCGATCCCCATCTCTTCTCTTCCAATATTTTCATCCCGATTTTAATCTCCATTGCTCCCCAGTTCAATACATAGAGGAGAAATAAAGTTTATTTATTTAATGTACAAACCCTTAACTTCTGTTGTTGTAGTGGTGAGATTAAAAAGCTTATGTGGGAAGCTAAACGAAGAGGGCCAGTTAGAGGAAGTCATGAGTGACATGTTGGCAGTGCTTTTTTCATTCTTCATGAGTTTCCCAAATGACATGGATATATGCTTTGATCATGTTGGAATTTTTTCAGTGTGACCTTGTAAAGGGTGGAAGTATTGTCAACATCGTGAGACTTGGATAACAGGTTTACCATGGCAGAGTACATGTCACAATCATGTTATCTTCCATTTTTCAATGTTTAATCTAATTAAGTGGGATGGAAACGTGCACGAAATAAGATTGTGTGGCGAAGTGGAATTGAAGATACAAAAAATTTGTCACCATATTTTTTCCGACTAGGAGGATCCATAGAATCAATGTTTGGATAGTTATCACCACCATACATTACAAATATTATCAGGGAGGGTGTGTATTTTCTTTTCCCCTTGGTGTAGTAATAGGGACCGGGGCTCTTCATACAAGAAGATGCCTTTAGTGAGATTTGCAAGCCAAAACTTATGTCCTGTCCAAATAATGACCGGGGGAAAGTAACACAGACCGGGGAAAAGTAACACATACCTAAGAACAAGTTGGCTAGATACTATGTGTCAATTTTTTAATTTTCTTTTATAGAAGAAAACTTTAATTTTCTTTTCTAGAAGAAAACTTTAATTTTCATTTCTTATTACAAAAATCCATTCAATAGAAACACGAATGTGTGTATGCAGTTTAGTCAATCCATCTAGTTCATCATGAAATAAAATATTTCCAAAGGGATTTTGAATACACCCTATCCACCATCACAAGTTATGCGGTCATCCATTCATATCAACAAATATTTAAATAATTTTTTTTCTTTTTTGTCAATCGGCCTATCAATCAAAATAATAGTAAAGCAAAACAAATAAACATGTACAGGATAATATAAATAAATTGTCATGTATAAACACTATAAATCCCCAACAAGAGGGGCAGTTGGAGCACGATAGAAAGATGTGATTGATTAGTGACCAGAGAGCACCTTTGTGACCCACCAAAAATGAATATCCATTGTGAGAGCCACATTTGAAATACCATCAAATTCTTTGTTCAATTCCTTGTATATGTGTTGACATGAACACGAAGTGAGCATATTTTTAAAATTCATGGAATCAAGCAATATTGGCTGCATTAAAATTTCTACAAATTTGGGATCCAGACAATGAAGAAAACACTAATTTTGAGTCTCCATATATTTGAAGTTGAGACACTCCAAGGTCAATGGTGAAGGCAAGAAGACATCTGCAGGCGAGTAATTCTCCCAAACCTATGGAAATATGATAGGAATTATCAAAGCATAAATGAAGGATGACATTAGTACCACTACGACTTCCCATCTCCAAGAAGGCATCGTCAAAGAAATCCCATGTGATATATTTATCCATAGTAACCTCTGCCAACACACGCGAGCGATGAGGTTTAGAAACCTAAGTGAAAAGGTTTATGATCACCATGGCTTCGACCACAATGAGACAAGGAGAGGAGATGAAATCTTGAAAGATCCCCCTATTGCGAGTGATCTAGATACCCCAGAGAATAATAAGTGGAAGAACAAAAATAATTTGAGATGCCAGATTGGAGTACCAATTCTACCAAGCAGAGACCATAGACAGACCATGTCAAATCAAGACCTCTGAATTGCATATTCTACATTGATATCAGATACATTGAGAGAATGAACAATGAAGAGAAATATGGTCAATTGATTCACCAACAACATGACAAAGTGCACATCTACTAGGCCCCTACACAAACCTTCTCAATAGATTATCCAAGTTGGGACCTTATCACTTAAAATGCACCAAAATAAAATTATTTGCTTGGGAGGACATGTAATTTTCCAAACCTAAGTCCACCACCATTTGCCTTCGGGTTGATTAAGAGCAATAGAGATGTAATTGTACCTTGATTTTGGAGAGTAGAGACTTCTCTTAGCCCTAGAACATATTGATTCTTCCTTCCTATCTGAAAGTCTAATGTGTCCCAAGTGAAGAGCATAAATATAATCAAGCCATTGTCTCTTCAAAATTTACAGAATCTTTGAATCATCTGCAATTTTCCACAGATAGTGGAATAATCATGGTCTACAATATGTGCCAATTTGTAAATTCCTCGATCTCGAAGGGACTCTAATAATTTGATAGCAAGAAGATGAGTTTGTTGACTTTCGACCATGGATCGATCCCCAATAGAATGCAAGAACCCAATGCCACCCTCCACACCAGACTGCTTCGAATAGTTTCAAACGTGTTTAGAATAGCCCTCCAAGTAGTGGATATGTTTTGATGAGGCTTATCCGCCAATCTGAGCCAATCGTCCATCGAGAGGGGATAAATGTACTTGGTGATAACCATTTTGGTCCACAAACTTTATGTTGAAAGAAGATGTCAACCCCCCTTGGTTGCAAGGGCATGAGAGAACAAAAAAATGTTATTTAGTCCCTAGCCTCTCAGACATTTTGACTTAGAAATTTTCTCCCAACCCACCCATGGAAGAGTAGAATTCCCACCAGAGCCAAACCATAAAAACTTAAAACATATCCTCCTAACTCGTTCTAGAACCCTTTTGGGATCCAAGCTAGTGATTCCTAGTAAATTGGGATTACCTCAAGGACATATTTTATAAGAACAAGACGGCCTACCTGAGATATCCAGTGATGACTCCATGAATTAATATGTTTCTCCACCTTCGATAGTAACCAAATACAATTCTCCCTTCTATATGAATTTGGTTTAAGCATAAAACCCAGGTATTTAAAACCCCCATATAACTACAAGAATTCCATAGGGAGGATTTTAATGATAGATTGAATAGAGAGAACATCCAATTTTTCTACCAGAATAGAAGATTTTTGATAGTTTATAAGAATTGTCGACGCTTTCCCAAAAAGGTTTAGGATATCTTTTAGGACCCCCACCTCACCTAGATCCGCATTGCATATAATAAGGATGGCATCCATAAAATGGAGATGTGAGATGGTGAGAGAGTAAGAAACCAAACATCCATGAAATGAACAAGAAGATTTTTCCTTCCCTAGGAGATGATTGAGACCCTTTGCAACAAGAAGAAAAAGAAGCGGTGATAAAGGAAAACCATTTTGAAGGCCCCTTTGAGCATGAAAGAAAGGACAGGTTGCACCATTTATAAGCACAATGAAAGAGGTAGTTTGAATGCAGCTCATGATCCAATTAATGGCTTCAATAAATAAACCCAGATGACTAAGTACTTGACGGAGGTATATCCATCTAACTAGGTTTGTACATAGGGAAATCTCTCATCCTAGATTTGTGGATTCTTAGAGTTGTACATGTGGAGTATGTGCACTATCATCCTGTTGATGACCTCTGTTTGGCCATCAGTCTGGGATGGAATATAGTTGACTTGGTGAAATTGGTGTCCAATAGCTTCCAGAGGCTGGCCTAGAATGTGCTTAGGAACTTGCTATCCCAATCCGATATAATGGTATGTGGGATCTCAAAATGTACCCACACTCATTCAAAGAAGAGTTTGGCAGTGTCCTCTACTGTGATACTCTTCTTGCAGGCTACTAATATAGCCATCTTAGAGAATTTGTCCACGACCACAAATATACATTCATTACCATGCTTGGTAGAAGGGAGGCCAGATAGATAGTCCATGGAAATGGATTCCCAAGGTTGGTTGAGAGTAGGAAGAGGAGTGTACACACCTTGCTTCTTGATGGTTAGCTTGGCATGGTGCAAGAAGTGTAGGATCTGATATATTTCCCAATATCTTGTCAAAGTTTTGGCCAATCAAAGTAATTTTGTAGTACGACCACAGTTTTCTCCACACCAAAGTGTCCTGCGAACCGATTGTAGTGTTCCTCCCAAATCAGCTTGGCATGCTCACTTGAAGGAACAAAAAGGTGACCCAGGTAGCATAATAATGTGTCCTAGAGGTGGAAATCAGGAAGTTGCTTTCCATCTACTAGCATCTGGAATGTGGGGGCGAACTCTAGATCATTTTTGTTTAGTTGCATCCATCCGGAGGTCTCGTGGCCACGAGAGTTGATAATAGTATCCAGTGTTGTAACTAGGGGTCAGCTGAGGCAATCTGCAACATGATTGGTGTTTCCCTTTTTGTATTTAATGTTTAAGTGGAATTTTCGTAGATATGTAGAAAAATTTTGATGGCGATCGTTCTACAACTTCCCTTATGTTTGTATAAACTGAAGAGGTCATTGATCGGTGTGGATGACCGTCTCCTTCCCTAGAATGTAATGCTTCCATTGCCAGTAAACCTGCATGATGGAATATGTCTATTTATCATAGGTGGGATAATTCCAAATTCTATCAGAAAGTGACTCACTGTGATAGGCCACTGGATGCCCATGTTGGGTGAGGACTGCACCAATAACATAGTTGGAGGCATCTGTCTCAATTTCAAATGGTTGTTGCAGGTCTAGAAATATGAGTACCAGTGCAGAGCAGAGGTGACGCTTCAACTCAACGAACGCCTTTTGTTGGGACTCGAACCAGCAAAACTTTGCTTTCGCTCCACCCTTAGTAATCTAACTCAAAGACCAAGTGATATGGGAGAATCCCAACATGAACCTTTAATAAAAAAATTGCAAGGCCCAAAAAGCTATGAAAATCTGTCATAGTGGTCAGGTCTAGCCAATCTTGAATGACTTGGATCTTAGTCAGATCCACATGCAAGCCTCTCTCATCTATGATGTAACCCATATATTTGACCCGACTCATGCCAAAGGTGCATTTCTCCAAGTTGACACACAATTTGTGTTGCCATAAGGTTTGAAGGACTTGTCGAATGTGTTGTAAGTGTTCTTCCCAACTATTGTTGAAGATGAGGATGTCATCCAGATAAATAACCACAAATGAGTTGGTGAAGGGCCGAAATATGTCGTCCATTAGCCTCATAAAAGTAGCAGGGGAATTTGTCAACTCGAAGGGCATAACCAACCATTCAAAATGGAATTCCTTGGATTTGAAGGTGATCTTCCATACATATCTGGGCACTATTGGAACCTGGTGATAACCATACTTTAGATCAATCTTGCTAAAATACTTCGCCCCCTTGATTTGGTCCAAAAGGTTATCAATCTGTGGGATTGGATACCTGTTCCTGACAGTGATTTTGCTTAGTGCCTGATAATCAATACAGAACCTCCAGGTCCCATCCTTCTTCTGTAAAAGTACAATCGGGCTCCCACAAGGCGAG
Source organism: Pinus taeda (assembly GCA_000404065.3). Taxonomy (NCBI): domain Eukaryota; kingdom Viridiplantae; phylum Streptophyta; class Pinopsida; order Pinales; family Pinaceae; genus Pinus; species Pinus taeda. The sequence goes on along the minus strand of APFE031062355.1, from coordinate 38,810 downwards.
GAACTTCGTTGGATGTGCCCTTTTGTGCAGTGAATCCTAGATTTGCCACTTGATTTCTTCATTGTTTAGAATGGAGCTGTGATATATCGGTCAGTTAGGTAGAGGTGCTCCAGGGGTCAGATCGATCAAATAATTACCTGATAGTGCAAGTGTACCCATGTGGGTGAGGAGAAGATGTCATTGTATAATTGATCTTCTGCTGCGTGGAGGAACCCTTCCAGGGGGTCATGGATGTGGCTATGATATTCCCCATACTTTGAGAGTAAATTAGAAAGAAAACAAATTTCCCAATATGGGAGATGATCTTATTGCATTTCTTAGCAGAGATCAAAGAGATGACGATATGAGGGGCTACCTTTAGTATCCTGTATAAATTATTACCAAGAGAAATAATAACAGTGCGAGGCCTCAACTCATACACAACATCACACTTCCACAAGTATGGTTGGCCTAATAATACATCACAAACTTCAAGAGGAGAAACATCACACAATACATCATCTATGAAGGGCTTGATTCTATAGGGAAGGCAACACCGTTGTTTGATGTGGAGATCTCGTCCTTCGTGAAGTCACCCGATGGTGTGCGAAAGCAGGTATATTCTCATGGAGATGACTTGTTACAGTGATGGTTTGGCCTCATGGTGATGATTATGATGTTGTAGAGGTGTTATAGGTATGTTCATATGTGTTGCGACTTGAGTAGGTGGTCGAGGAGATTTGAGGACTTGTTGGCACTCATGCCAAACCTTGTTTGTTGGTTTCTTGGTCAACATGGAAGTGACACTTGGGGAGACTTGTTTTTCTCATTTGTGGGGGTTTTAAAGGCTATGACAGAGGTTTGGAGGCATGTACAGGAGATGGAGAAGGTGACTAAACAACTAACAGAGGTTTTGGGATGATATTTGATGTTTTTACTTAAGTTTCGCCCCAACTACTAGCATGCAAGCCTGTGGGAGCAGTTGAAAGGCTCCAACCGTTGGCAAACAAGCCTATGGGAGCGGTTGCAACCCAGAGCAACTAGAGTTGTTCGTGCAATTGTGCCTTTTCACAAAAATTTCTATGGATTCCTCGCACAAAGCGAATTTAATTTGGCATGGAAATTCCTAGAGGCTTCAAGATTAAGTTGTAAAGGTCAAGAATAGTTTTAAAAGGTCCTTCGATGATGTGAACATCTTTAGTGCACAAGTAGTTGTGATAGTGGATTGATTTTGTCAACTTTTTTCACTCTTGATCCCAACCCTAAGGTGAATTTCACCCAACACATTTTATATACATCATTTTGGAGTTGAGTATTGGTTGGTTTAGTGTGAGAGTGGGTTATAGAAGGCTGCATTGTGTGAGTATGCTTCAGACCTATTTGTGAGTAGAGATAAATCTTGCTTGTGGAAAAATGGCAGTGAGTGACGAAGATTGTTGAAGTAGAGATATCAATATTCAAATTAGAATTAAGGTTGTTTTAGTAGAGATCGTATATTGAGCATAGTTTGTTGGTAGAGATGGAGATATTGTTGATCTAAAGATGATCTGAGTTTGTCATTGATGTCAACCCAAGCAGCACCAGGGGCTACCCTGATCTTGCAAGGGAATTTTGACTTGAAAACTTACTCTATTTTTAGTCAAGGATCTTCTAAATAGATTTTACTTGTCGATATGTTTCCATTGATATATGGCACGCCAAGTAATTGTTCACAGTTTGAGAGATATTCATGTTTGAAGTTAGTAACCCTAGTTAGTGGGCTAAAACCCTATGGGGTTGTGGCATGGCACTCATAATTGGTTTTGGTCATTCATTAGTCATTAATTAATAATTTTTTAAGCTCCTAAAATCCCTCCAACATTCTCTGTAGAAGCTCCTCTCAACTTTATAAAAAGAAATCTCATATATCCTCCAAATTAAATGATCGTGGCATTTTCGTTATAACTTGATTTTTCTGAAGTCTTAGATTCTGAAATTAAAACCCATTTGATTTGAAATCATGATGAACGTCGTGACTAAACTTCAAATCTTTTTCACTATATTTTTGGAGATATGATCTATGGAAGTTAGGGTTTTTGCAGGCTGTCAAATTTCATCTCAAAGAAGTGACCTTGGGAAAATCGTCATAACTCTCTCTCTGAGAAGAGGATTGGAATTATGTAAAAATGGTAGATAGTACATGGAATGTAGTTTTACGTGTATCAATTTCAGAGCTGAAGGAGGAAACAATGACACATGGCACGTCTTACAAGTTTGCTCTATTGAATTAGTCCATAATTAGGTCATTGTGAGAGACTGGGCATAACTTTGCCTTGAAGAGTCCAAATCGGATTAGACCTGTGGCATTGGAAATAAGACATAGAGGGATTCTAGACAACTGAATATCACATTTTGGGGATCTGAAATCACAGAGATACATCAAATTAAATATCGTGCTCCTAGAAGACAAGAAAAATTAGATCAAGTGTTGTCAAGGGGTGCAAAGGACCAGACTTTCTAGGTCAACAAAGAGCAAGGTGCAGCAAAATGATGCAACAGAGGTAAGCTACAGGTAAGTATCTTCTATATATGAATGTTCATCTCTTAATTTCATTAGGTTCTTTTATTCTAATTTTTTTTTTTTGTTTAGCATTGATATACGCTCTGCAGGATGAGATAAGTTTTGCTATTATCATGTCATGGGTATTTCCTTGAATGATTTTTGGAGGTATTATATATTCATCAAGAGAAGACTCAATACATAATCTAATGTTCTGAAGAATGAGAAAGGGTAGCATGACAAGAGCAGCAATCAAGGTGCAGAACAGTAGCAAGAAGTTCACTATATGAAGTCTTTAAGTGGGAAGCACTACATACAATGATTGTAAAAGTATCATTGTACATAGTCATTATAAAATCATCATTGTAAAAGTTGTACAAGTGTCTATCTGCCAAGATTTGAAGAGGCAGTGTTGGGAGGTCTAGGATCATCATTAGGTGGTTGTGTCATAGTTGGGGTTATGGTCTAGTGTGTCTTCTTCTTTTACATCATTTTATATCATTGTAAAGTGGACCATTTTCCCTAGTACGGGAGTCCATTCTTCTTTTATTCTTCTATAGGGTGTTAGGGTGGTTCTAGGCTTGTGCATGAAGTCACCAATAGGTTCAAGCCTGTGAAAAATTCAGGGTGGCAGGGTGGTGCTAGGGTGATTTGTAGCTCATTGGGTGTTGGGGCATCCATTCAGTTGACTACTGAAGAATCTCTGGGCATTGGAGCATCCATCCAGTGGGAGCTAGAGAAGAATGATTTTCTAGAGTTCTAGTAAGTTGTTGCTTTCATTTCAGTTAGGGTTGAAGATTAAAGAATTGATTAGAAAAGCGTTTAGTGGTTTTTGACCGAGAGGGGGTTTTCCACCTAAAATCTTTGTGCCTCCTCAGTTCTTTTATTTATTGTTATTACTGCATAAACGTTAATAATAATTGAAGATTAAATAATGCTCTGAAAATATTTAAAAGTGCTAATTGCCAAGGAATATTGATTCACCCCCCCTCTTAGTATTTTCCAACAGATATTGCTATAGCTTCATGGTTGTGACTCTCACTTTTGTTTTGCAGGTGCTACTAGAGCATTTGGCACATAGTTATTGTGTTTTATGTCACTGATTGTATTATGTAGTAATTATATTTTGCATTGACAGTTTGATATTATGGTTGAGTATGTGATATGTTTATGATGTTGGTGATGATATTATTCAGTTTTTATTCAATAGATTATGGCCATTATTTTGCTGGAGTAGAGAGCATGTTTGTGGTGTTTTTAATTTGATGAGATTGTCTTTCTATTGGAGATTGTATTGCAAAGATGAATCATGATGAGCAAATAGCCTTGGGATCGAGTATGAATTTGGATGAAATAAGGTTCATAGAGTATAGGAGCAATGACTTCATGGGTGTGGAGTAGTGATTGCGAAGTTTCAATGAAAGGAACAATTTCTCCATCCAATCGGAGTTGGATAGTCCAATTGGAGTTGGGTGAGGATCATTGATCATGGTGGCTTTCAACAAATGGTAGTCCGTAGATTCATGTGAGAACATAGTCTTCTGAGATGATCAATAGAATCGATTCTCCTGGCTAATAGGACTCAACTAATTGTATATGAGGTCGATTCTCCATGCTAATGGGTGTCAACAATTTATGTAAAAGATACATTTTTATTAATAGAATATTTAGAGCAACACAACAACAAAAAGGGTGTTTTTTTCTTGATGAAGGGTTTTCTAGTAGATATCTTGTGTCCTTTGTGTGCATGTGTTTTGGACTGTTGTTTATTGTTGATCTCATGATTATCTTGTTTTAGCTAGTTATATGGTATATTTTATGAGATATAATATATTATCTTGTTGGTTGATATTATGTGATTCAAAAGAAAAGTTTTAATTGGTAAAATTGTTAAAGAAGTCACATTATTGATTCACCCCCCCAAGTAGTGCTCAAAGATTTCCAACATAGACCACTTCTTAGAACTTCTTGTAACTTTCCATAATCATATTTCTCATAAAGACAATGCTAATCATTCAAACTTGAAGCCAAAACTTGACCTATACTGGTTAGAACATACTGGACATTATTCAAACACATGGTAAACATGTAAGGTACAGGTCATGAAAGCATATCTGAGTGTAAATATTTGTACTTTAGCTTAAAAACATTGAGAAGGTCTAATTCCCTCTCAAGTAGCTGCAACAACACTTGTTATCCCATGCATTCATTAACCATACATCAACTTATTAAAGCATAATTAGAGCCATAGCTAGAACATGCTATAAAACCATGCTTATAACCAACATATAACCAAAATATTAATCATGATAGAACAACCATCAAAGCAACATAATAACATGTAAAAATGCTCATAGAGTACAATAGAAAAATAGTTATTATTAACTTATGCAAAATCAAACTAAGTCAGGGACTTCCACGTACTGCTCAACTATAGATTGAGTTGAGACAAATCTTTCTTTAGCCAATCACCCCTGTGCCATATTCCAAGCATGAATGTGGTATCTCATGGGATAAACCAAGACATAAAAAACCAAAGGAATGCAGAGGTTAAACCACCTCCACCTTCAAATTAGCGTGATCTCATCAAAACCGTTCAAGAGATCATGAAACCAAAACAAACATGGATGCCTTAGAATTTCTTCACCATACCTTGAGGAATTTTCTTGTCTCCAGCCACCTGTCGAGGGCTTCCTAAAGAAAACAATCTCCACCCCCAACCCTTAGGAATTTTCCGGAGACCACCTCACTTGGTTCTAAGAACTTATGGCAATCCAAAGCTCAACTAATAATGAATCCCATCGCACCATGGCTATCCCGGAGATGGCAAGGCAAGGTTAAAACCATTGTCAAACTCGATAAAACACATGCCAATGACAACAAATGAACCAAATAAACAAATGCATGTACCATGCATTCACATGTCAGCTAGGAAATCACACTTGCAATCTGTTCCCTGCAAAATCTTCCTATTGAAGTTTTTGATCCAACCTTCCTCTTGCTTTCCTTGCTTGTCCTTTTCCTTCCTTTGCTTGATTTGTCCTCTTGCTACTCTCTCTCTCTCTCTCTAAAACTAATTCCAAAGCCAAACTGAAAAAAGATGTGAATTGATCCTCATAAGCCTTTTTATCATTAAGGACTCTATTTTCTTCATTTTCCTTCTAATTTCCCTCTCAAGAAAATTTATGTCTCTTCACTTTCCTTTTCTCCCATTTTCTTTTATTTCTCATAAATAAATGTCAATTATTGCCTCTTTGCCTTTGTCAATTTCCTTAGCCATTAATAAACTGAAAGTGATGTCCACTATAGTGCTTTGTCCAACATTCATCTTGGAATATGTGTCCCATGACCTTGGTCTTATTTTGCATTTATTAACCTTTATTACATGAACTTTTACCTTGGGGTTGTTACAACCTGCCAGGTTGTCTCTGCAATTTGTGAGAGAGAAAAAATGGGAATGAGCACTGCCTATCCTTCCACTATCCTAGTTCAATTAAATAACAGTTTTAGTGGCTCTATGAACTCAATTCAACCCAATACCATCACATTAAACTTGTCAAACAATAACTTCTCTAGGCTAGAAGCAATTGTTGCATTTAATTCAATGGGATATGGGTCATGGCTTTTCAAACCAGGTGGGCAAGCCAGCAAGTGGCTTTGGGAAGAACCAACGAACAAGCAAGCTTCCCTCGGACCATTTGTGATACTATCCCTTCTTTAATGGTGTTAATTAATTAATTTTAATTAATAATTATAACATATTTAATTGGGGTTCAACTAGTTGTAGTTCTCGAAATTGATATTACCGTCACAATTATTATTAAAAAAATAAAAATAAAACAATAGATATTAATCATAACATGTACATGAAGTTACAATGATGAAAGAATCTTTCATGAATTTTATGCCAATTATTTTCAATGATTAAGTTCTATCTAGATTTCATAAGAGTAAAGATAGTTTTTGATGAGTTTAATACTTGCTATAGTGTGTTGATGGCTTAGCTTTCCTTTTACCCATATAAATTGGAATGTGTTATATTAGACTATTTATATTATAAGTTTAAAATATTTAGAAAATACTTTACCTATGATGAGTAAATTTAGACAATAATCTTTCTAAAAACAAAATAAAATTAAAACCATAAACTAATTTAATATTGTGATGTGATGGTTAAACTTCAATCTCACAATACAACCACAACTATTTTTATTTTAAAATAGACACATGCTCTTCACCGAGTCTCAAAAGCTTCTGTTGGTGTGGAGGTGAGATTATAAAGGTCCCGATCAGTGATCAAATTTGAAGTGCAGGTCTTAATTTCATTTAAAAGGGCATACATTCATGTAGCACTTCCATTATGAAAAGCATAAAAAAAAGGAGCAATTCAATTGACAATAGTAAATTATTTTCAAATTTCTTTTTATTTTTTCATAAACAAAAATATACTTCTATGTCGAAGGCTGCATTAATAAATGCATTACTCTTACACGTGTGATTGATAAATCTAACCACATAAGATTAATGGATAGCCAGGAGACCTATATCCCTCCTCTAGTTCAGATAAGGATTAATTTTGTAGGAAATTTTGGTGACCAGAAGGTTCAAGCCAATATACAAGTAGTTCAATCAAATTTAAGTTTATTGCATGAATGAAAAAATTCAATAAAATACTAAACAGGTTTAGGATTCAACGAAAGTGTGTACAAAGGTGTATATGTTTTTGGTATCTCCTTTTTTAATATGAAAACATACCAGGAATTGGGAATCCTCAAACAAATCAAGTCCAGTATATTAGGAAGCCTGTTGAATGCCCTCCTCTCCAAGCATAAATCGTGCTTAAACTTTGCTTGACAGGCGTTCGTTGAATGATGAATCTATGTTCATCTCCAGCTTAAATCGTGGTCAAACCTTGCTTTGGGCAGCTTTCAGACACAACTCAATGAAATTACAGACGTAATACATGGCCCATATTGACATCTAGTCGCTCTCTATTGAAACTACCAAATGTAATGGTATCAAACGGTAATTCTAACATAACAATTAATAAGAACTTCCATCATATGCACAATTAGAAAAAACAACTCAAAAAAAAAAGAAACTACCAAATGTAATAGTATCAAAGGGTAATTCTGACATAAAAATTAATAAGAACTTCCATCATATGCACAATTAGAAAAAACAACTCAAAAAGAAACTATTGTTTTTGAAATGGGAGCAACAAACTGCCAAATGTAATGGTATCAAAAGGTAATTGTGACATAATAATTAATAAGAACTTGCATCATATGCACAATTAGAAAAAACAACTCAAAAGGAAACTGTTGTTTTTAAAATGGGAGTTTCTGAAATGAGAAAAAACAATTCAAATAGGAAACTGTTGTTTTTGAAATGGGATTTAAGTTTTAACATGAAAAGAAATTTACAAATTCAACATTCTTAAAATTCTAATTTGAGAAAAAATGAAATTTAAAAAGAGGTTGACAATTTGACAGCGCTTCTTAAAAAATTTTAAGATATTATTCCAATTTTTTTTTTTAAATGACAAAAATCAATTTTAAAATTTTTTTTGATAGGTAAAATTTTCTCACTACTTCTATGACGTGCCATAGAGCCTTTGAAGAGCTCTGACTTGTTCAATTTTGATCCCTTCCCGATGGAAAGTTAGCGGAGAGGGCGGGCGAGGAAGTCCTGAGTGGCACGTTGGCGGTGCTTTTTACATTCTTCGTGAGTTTGCCCAAATGGCATAGGGAGATGCTTCTAGCATGTTGGAATTTTTGTCGCTGTGCGACCTTTTTAAGGGTACAAGTATGCTCAGCACCAGGAGATGTGGACGACGGTTGTACTATCTGTAGATTACGCTACGCGTCACAATCATGTTAGTTGAGCATCTTGAGTGTTTTCTTTCATTAAGCGGGTCGGAAACGTGCGTGAAATAACATCGTGTGGTGTGTGGCCGGTTGAAGTATAACTGTGAGTCCAATATTTGGTCACTGTATCTTTTCCAACTTTGAGGATCCGGAGAATTAATAATGGTCGGATAGCTGTCACCACCATACGACACGTTGGGAGAATGGTGAGCGTCTGCTTGGCGTGGTAACCGGGACAACAGATCTCGTCCAAGAAGATAACTTCAATGACAGTGACAAGCCAAAAGTTATGTCTTAGCCCAAATAAAGGCCGGGAAAGGGAACTCAAACCTAAGAAACAGCTGGCTAGATACTAGGTGTCTAAATTGTTTCACTCGCCTTTTTTATCATTTATATGAGGTGGAATCGCTCTGTTTGTCAGTTAGATGAGGTGGAGTTTAATAATTATATGATTTTGCTTTTAAGTGACGAATTTTGCGATATGGGTTTAGATGATATATATTTTTTTAATATTAAATTATTTTTGATATCTTTAAAAATTAAAAAATGATACACTTTAAAATTTAAGACTTAATTTTTTATAAAATATAAAACATTTGATAATTTATTTAATAATTAAATTTTAAACGGAAATTTAAAAAATATTGGTTTAAACTAGACTTTTATTCAACCGGAGAATCCAATGTAACTTAAAAACGCCACTTTCACAAATTACATATTCAATTCGAAAGGAAAAACTGAGGACAGAGAAAGCATCCCAACTCCTTTACGGAAACTCCTATTTCCAACTCCATAGAATAATAAATGATTCCTGACATGCAAGGAAAATAACTTTAGTCTTTTGAGTGACAGCACGTGAATCGAGATAGCAGCCTGGAGAGAAAAAGCTAAAGTTATTTTCCTTGCATGTCAAGGATCATTTATTATTCTATAGAGTTGGAAACTCCTTTACACCCACGTCTCCAATGCCGTCCTTTTAAACGATCACAACCTCCGGTCTGCTCGAATAACACGATTGGATGGGTGTGCCGCTCAAAAACACGTCATCCACGTCCAATGGTACTCGCGTATTTTTGACTCTACTCAACGTCAACGTTGCAGGGTCCCTGGCCAGAATACTCCGACACCCGATAAAACACGGGACGGTGGAGGCTCAATTGGGTAGCTTTTAAAGAAATCGATTCGAACGTGTTACTGTTTCTTTCCCACTGGGCGTTTATAATCGCAGAACACTACCACCCATAGTCAGTCTGTCTGCACGATTCAAATAAACATTTTCGTTATATTGAATTGGGAGGAAATGGTTACTTACTTCTCTATTAGGTTTTGCTTCTCCAGTTCCCTTTATTCTGATATTCTGTACACGCAGATTAAATCGATTGCAGATTCTCTGAATATTTGGGAATCAATTGTATATGGACGCGCTCAAAAAATTAATTACATTCATATCAGTCAAATTCCCAAATATTCAAGAAATCTGCAATCAACTTAAAAACAGCCCTGTCCGCGGAGCATTCTTTATCATTTCAATATTATATTTTATTTATTTATAAATAAAAATTTGGTTATAAGATTAGTCCAAAATTTATTATCCAATGTTACGTTGGCAATGTACTCGAATTGTAGTTTTCCCAATTTTTCTTGCCGGGCGTGGATTAATACCAACTTAATATTCTTTACTTTACTGTAAAAAAAAGAAAATAAGAGGGATGTGTAAAATTGACAATGGGTCAAATAAGTTATATTTAAATTTAAAATGTTATTTTTAGTTTTAAAAGTAAGAATTAGTTTGAAAAATATATTGGAGTAAGAATATTTTTTTAATCAAATTTTATCTCATTATTTATCTAAAAGTCAAATTTTGGATTATCACCTAACATCATGGCTTCATATCTCGTATGTCGTACTTTTAGAACAAGTTCACTGAGTTACGATTACTTGACACCTCGAATGTCTTTTTGCTGTTTTGCTCACTTGATAATCCAAAGAAAATATCATTCACAAACTAATTCTTAATATCATTAATTCAAGCGCTCAATTAACTCAAAACAAGCTTCCTTCATAAAACTGAGTTTCTTATTTCTCTGTTTAGGTAATGGAGTTGGGAATTACTTGACAAGTTTGAACCCAAAGGCTCTTAATTTGGCTGTGCCAAAATGTGTGTAGAAGTAGATTGGAGAAGGGTATATTAGCTGAAATCAATCTAAATTTGGGAGAATGGAAGCACAGAGAAGTTCTAGACTATGAACAAATTCCATTCAAGTGCAGACACTACCACAATTACAATCATTTTGCTAGAGACAATGACAAAGCTGGGAAAGATAAAAGTATGGATGCTCCGACAACTCAGGAGGAGCAATGGCTCTGAAAGGAAAAGGAACGATACCAAAGTCTCGAGGTCCTATGGCCAACAACACTGCTCCTTCCTCTTCGAAACTGCTCCTTCCTCTTCGAACCCCTTCAAAGTATTAAGTGACAATGAAATGGAAATGGAAACTCCCCTTCAACCAATCAAATAGATAAGCGTGGAGGAGGTCAGGTAATTGAAGAAGGTGAAATAATAGCAGAAAGTAACCTGAAGGAAGGCGAGGGTGAATTCATCATTCTGAAGGTTGCTCCAGCCCCTGAGCTCCATTCTTGGCAATCTACTTAAGGATTCAGAAAGAGTTGTCACCCACAATATGTCCCAAAACTTATCCTGGGCTGACAAATATAGCAGTTAGGACATTGACCCCTCGCAGAAAAAAGGGAGGCCAAACAAGAGGGTATAGAGAGAAAGAGAAGCAAAACTAAATAAAAAGCTTGGGAATCAACTAGTAATCTCAGAAATTCTTAAAGAGAGATGGATAAACAAAGAAGGAAAGGATGGTGGTCTCTCCCCCTCCATTCATAAGTAATGAAAGTAATATCCTGGAATATAAGGGGGCTAGGAAACCCTACTAAAATCCTAGCAGTAAGAGACATAATCAAACAAGAATCTCCATTGGCAGTGTTTCTTCAAGAAACAAAGCTAGAAGAAGCATAAGTTCTAAGAGCATCTGGAAATTTTTGGAGAGATAGCTCTGGGTTAGTTTAGTCTTCAAGGGGAGCCTCATGAGGGCTCGACATATTTTGGTCAAACAAGAACTTCACCTTGGTTGAAGAAATAAAGACGAAGTCCTGGGTTATGGCTCTCCTAGAGGAATGAGATTAAGGGGAAAGAATTCCCTTCATAAATATTTATGGTCCAGTTCTATATAGAAAAAAGGCTGAATTATGGGATTCATTAGAAGCTCTAAATGAGAGGAACTGCCACATTAACAGTATAATGGGAGGGGACTTTAACACAGTCTTAAATATGACAGAGAAAAGAGGAGGGACTTCGAATAAGGATCCATTCAGAGATAGAATGGAGGAAACAATAAAGTGATGGGATTTGATTGATATCAAGCCTAAGACTAGTAAATATACATGGTCTAATAGATGGTCCGCGGACCACTTTATTGTTGCTCGTCTGGACCGCTTCCTTTTTCACAACAATTGGCTACTCAAAGGCTTGGACTGCTCCTCAACTATTGAAGCTCAGGGAGACTTGGATCATCGACCGATCATGATCACAATGGAGAAGACTAAAAATCTTGTACCATTTCCCTTTAAATTCAACGCAGGTTGGTGCCAATCTGAAGAGGTTGGGAATATGGTAAGGCGGACCTAGTTCTGCCAAGTCCAGGGCTCCCCCAGTTATGTTTGGGAAACTAAGCTAAATAATGTCAAAAAAGAGTTAAGGAAGTGACTGAAAGAGAATTACCAACCCCTAGGGATAAAAAGGAGAGACAAAGCTCAATAACTAGAAGAGCATTATAAGATGATGGAGGAAGTTCAAATTGAAGAAAAACACATCCAAAAGGAAAAGGACCTTTCCTCTCAGATCTTTAACCTTAGCAGGCAAGAAGAAAATTTGTGGAGGCTTAAATATCGCAGCCTTTGGTTGAAATCCGGGGACTCCAACACTTCCTTATTCCATAAACAAGTGATGGCCTAAGAGAATAGGAATAAAATAAGGAAGATAAAGCTTGAGGGAAGGCAAAAAGTTAGCTCCTTTCCAGAAATTAAAATGGAGGCCTATAATTTTTTCAAATATCTTTCTCAATAAAGAAAATATTCCTTTAGGCAATGCCTTCAAGTTTCTCTAGGCAATGTCTCAAGTTATCTCCTCTCCAGCCAATCACGCTCTTATAGGTGAAATTATGGAAGAAGAAGTTTGAAGTGTGATATGGACCTTGGAACCTAAGAAGGAACCATGCCCGGATGGATTCTCTACTTGCTTTTATCAAATATTTTGGAACACCATAAAAAGGATCTTATTAGAATGTTAAGTTATAGAAGAGTAAAAAATAAACTCGGGGGAAGCACCAATTCATCCTTTCTTGCCCTAATTCTAAAAGAGTCCAATCCCACCTCCTTCTTAAGATTCTGACCTATTTCACTATGCAATTCTTCTTATAAAATCTTGACGAAAATCATCACCAACAGGATTAAGCCTCTACTTCCTTCCATTATCTCTGAGAATCAAGGTGGCTTCATGCAACATCAGAACATTCTCAATAACATCATTCTAGTTCAGGAGGCAATGCACTCTAGTAAAGAAGCGGGAGAAGCTAGAATGGTTATCAAATTGGATATGGAAAATGCGTCTGATAAGTTAAATCACTCCTTTCTTTTTCTTGTTATGGAAAAGTCAGGCTTTAGCAATGAATTCATTTTATGGATTAACGCTTGTATTGGCTCCCCTTGGATTTCTCCCTTTATAAATGGTCAACTGACCCCCTTCTTTGCTACCTCTAGAGGCCTTCAGCAAGGTTGTCCTCTATCACATCTTCTTTATATTATCATGTTTGAAGCCTTGACTCGTATGCTAGAATCTGAGCAGTTGGCCGATTCTCTCCCTAGTTTAAGTATTAAAAGGAATGTTTGGGAAATAAATCACTCTCAGTTTGCCGACAACACCCTCCTGATTGGAGGATCCTCCCTAGCGTTTGCTTAAAGATTCAAAAATATTCTAGATTGGTATCTTCTCCTATCTTGGGGATTGATAAACAAACTAAAATGTCAATTTATTGGTTGGAACTATCCAGTGGCAATGATTGAGGAAATTTATAGCTTGTTGGGCTTCCTTGTGGATGCTCACAGGACCTCGTTCAACTATCTTGGGATTCCCATCTCCTTTAAGCAGGCAGTTGGGGAAGACTGGGAGATTGTTCTCCAAAAAATAAGGAAAAAAGTGCATTCCTAGGGAATAAGATGGCTCAACTTGTCTGGGAGAGTTATCGTCATAAAATTTGTTCTCTCCTCTCTTTCATGTACCTGGGTGTTGGTCTTTTAGCACCAACATACATAAACCAACAAATAAGTAGGCTAATTCAAAAAAAATTTATGGCAAGGGGGCAAGAGAAATGATCACAAATTCCATCTTATCAACTGGAACTTGGTAAAACAACCAAAGACAATCGGTGGATTAGAAATCAAGGATCTAGAACTTATGAATCTGGCTTTGGGGGAAAAACTAGTTTGGAGGCTTCTCTCGAAATCCAATGAGTGGTGGAAAAAGGCCTTTACAACAAAATACTTCCAAAAAAAATGACTTATCAGACCATAAGGAGAATTATGGGAAGGTAAAGGTTCAAAAATTTGGAGACTGTGCAAAGCTTCATCATTTCTCATTCTAAATCATCTTAGCTAGCAGTCAGGGAATGGGAAACACATCCACCTTTGGATAGATTGCTTGTCTGATCTCAATCTAGAATTCTTAGGTTGGATGGTAAGAATGGTTTTTCTTGTCTAATGGATATTTCTTGTTGGGATGATCAAGGTCTATGGTGTAGATGGTTTCCTCTAGACTTGCCCAATCACCTGATGATGCATCATCATTATTTGATCAATAGTCTAAAAGGTTTTTCTCCTATCATTACAAGAAAATGAGAAAGTCACGCTTGGCTAGGTGGAAAATCCAAAAAATATTCTGTTAAAGATGGCTACGCTCTCTTAATCAAGAATCCTTCCTCTCCCCCCCGCCAATCTAAAATTTGGGGAAATAATTGGAACGGTGATGGACTCCCTAAGATTAATATATTATGTTGGGAATGCCTCATGAGAAAATCCTTATGGCAAAAAATTTACGGAAAAGGAATATTAGCGGCCCCTCCCTATTTGTTTTATGTGGTAATTTAGAGGAAAATATCAAGCATCTATTTTGTCAATGCCCCTTTACTGTGGATACCTGGAAATTTGCATTAGTGCCCCTTGTTCCCGCCCCGCTCCCTCCCCTCCATCATTGAAGATTGGAACGAGATGTTTATTCAGTGGAAACATAAATTTCCCTATTCCCCAAACTCTCTTTTAAGGCAGTGTTGGATGGAAAATTCCTAATACCTATGTTGGTCGATTTAGCTTTGCCGAAATCAAACAATCTTTGAGGATAAGTGCCATAATCCAAAAACCGCAGTAATTAAAGGAATGACGCTTCTCTTCAAGGTTATATCTTCCAGGGGATTCGAAGTCTCAAATATGAAGGATTTATCTATCAAAGAAAAAGAGTGGCTCATAATCTCCTCTTCTAAATTCAAAGCCTCACTGTCAAAGTCTTATGTTGCCCCTTCCTTCTGTATTAGACTCAATGGGGAAGATTTTGTAGAATGACAAAGCAATATCAGTAAGGTCCAACTGTAGTCCACGTAGCCCACGAGCACATTGTACAGATCCTCGACCTTTATCATTATAAGATAAGAAAAACCATTAACAGCTTAATCGAATTTTATGCATCTCAACGCCACAACATTTCATTTGACAGAACAATTTTTTCAACTACAAAATACAAATAAAAGCAGGAATCACAGATCGATCCCCGTTACTAGAAAATCTTGTAGTCGCCTCGTAGTCCTGGTCCTCTCAGGCCAGTCAAATCATGTGATAAGCCCTTGGGGATTTAAGGGCTGACATCGAGTTGGGCATAATAATAATAATCGCAGCAGAAACAGCAAGATCTCATAGCTTTATTGCAGCCTTCAGATTTACAAAAGTTCACCCAAAATCTCTCATCCGTGTGGCTCTTCCAAGCTCTGCTCGCTTTGATTTGATGGTGTAAAGCTGAAGGGGATTGAGTTAGTGAGCTTGGGGACCAAAAAAAAGTATTTATAGCCAAGCTTCCATCAAGCTTCTGTTGGCTATGTTTCAAGTGTTCCACAGATCATGGTAGAGAACTGCAGAGGGAGTAATGGACCACTCCAGGATCTCCCAACAAGAAATTAATTTAACTGCAGTTGGTTTTTGTAATTTAAGGAGATAACTGTAGCTG
Organism: Pinus taeda; assembly: GCA_000404065.3. NCBI lineage: Eukaryota > Viridiplantae > Streptophyta > Pinopsida > Pinales > Pinaceae > Pinus > Pinus taeda. The sequence goes on along the minus strand of APFE031062355.1, from coordinate 23,092 downwards.
GTTTCCGTAATTTAAGGAAATGACTACAGTTGATTTCCATATTATTGGCGGCTGTTGGGAGGGGGAGCTTAACATTCTCCCACTTGGTCCATACTTCCAATCTTAATGTCTCATCTTAAAACCCATTGAAAATCTATATTAAGTAATAGATACATGAATCACGGCGATAAGTCCTCTAATGAAAAGTATCATCTTCCATGTATTACTATGTATTTATTCTTAATATTATTTATGTGGCAACAATTTCTTAATGAATAAACCTTATGTTTATTCTTGGTCCTACACACATGAATTCTCTCAAATCAAATTAAGGTGCACATAAATATGAAGAAAACATCACAATAATTAAGAATTTCATTAAAATAACATTGTCCATACAATGAGAAACTACATAATGGAACCAAGTCCCATATTCATTACATGATCCTTGAATTTAAATGGTGGCATGCCTTTAGTCAAAGGATCAGTGATCATAAACTCAATGCTGACGTGCTCAATGATCACTTTCTTTTCTTTAACACATTCCCTTATAGCTAAATACTTAATGTCGATGTGTTTATTTCGACTCCCACTTTTCTTGTTTTTAGCCATAAAAATAGTAGTTGAATTGTCACAATACATTCTCAATGGCTTAGATATAGAATCCATAATTCTAAGCCCAGAAATGAAACTCTTAAGCCATACACCATGTAAAGTAGCCTCAAAACAGGAGACAAACTCGGCTTCCATGGTGGAAGTGGCAATCAAGGTCTACTTGGCACTCCTCCATGATACAGCTCCACCAACCATCATAAAAATGTATCCTGATGTTGATTTGCATGAATCAACACATCCAGCAAAGTCAGAATTTGAGTAGCCAATTACTTCCAAATGTTTGTCTGTCTATACATAAGCATGTAGTTTTTGGTTCCTTGAAGGTACCTCATTACTTTCTTTGCAACTCTCCAGTGGTCTAAACCTGGATCACTCTGATATCGTCACAACATTCCCACAACAAATGCAATGTCAGGTCTTGTGCAGACCTGAGCATACATTAGGCTTCCGACAACAGAAGCATATGGAAAGTTCTTCATTTGTTCCCTTTCAAAGTCGTTCTTCGGGCATTGGTTCAAACTGAACCTATCACCCTTCATAATGGGAGCTACACTTGGTGAACAATCCTTCATTCGAAATCTCTCTAAAATTTTATTAATATAGGTTTCCTGAGACAAACCCAAGATGCCTCAAAATCTGTCTCGATGGATCTTAATGCCAATGACATAAGATGCCTCACCCATATCCTTCATATCGAAATTTTTAGAGAGGAATTGTTTCACCTCATGCAACAAACCCTTATCATTGGTTGCTAGCAAAATGTCGTCCACATATAAAACAAGAAAACAGATTTTACTCCCACTGACTTTCAAGAATATACATTGATCCATAATGTTTTCTACATAACCGAATGAAGAAATTACATTATGGAATTTCAAATACCATTGGCGGGATTCTTGTTTTAAACCATATAATGATTTCTTGACCTTGCAAACCAATTTCTCACCATCACTAGAGGGGAATCCTTCAGGTTGTTTCATGTAAACCTCCTCCTCTAGATCTCCATTGAAAAATGTCGTTTTCACATCCATTTGTTGCAACTCCAAGACAAAATGGGCTACTAATGCCATAATAACGCGCAAGGAATCTTTCTTAGATACAGGAGGGAAAGTCTCCGTGTAATCGATTCCTTCTTTCCAAGTGAATCCCTTAGCAATGAGTCTTGCCTTGTATCTCTCAATGTTGCCCAATGAGTCTTTCTTTGTCTTAAAGACCCATTTACATCCAATGGCTTTTGCACCATTAGGAAAGTCAACAAGATCCTAGACTTCATTACTCTTTATATAATTCATCTCTTCCTTCATGGCATCGTACCATAATTATGATTCTTTGCAACTCATGGCTTGTGAAAAGGACTCGGGATCATTTTTAGCTCCAATGTTGTAGTCAAATTCTTGTAGATATACAACATAATCATCAGGAATTTCTAATCTCTTTGGTCTAGTAGATCTTCTTAATGTTGTACCATCATGTTCCTGAGAAGTATGTGGTTCAACTCGTTGTTCAAAAGTTCTTGGCAACTCTTGAACTACCTGATCTACTGGAATGTCATCAACAACTTGTGGAACTTCAACAATTGGTTGTTCAACACCAGTTTGTACTTGAGGGGTGCTGTGAACAATAACCAATCTATCACTTGAGGTGGAAGGTTGAGATTCCGAATGATCTTTCTTAGAAACTATGTTCCTGGTTTGATCACTCCCATTGATCAATCATTTTCAAGAAACTTTGCATTTCTTGATTCCACAATCCTAGTGCTGTGAGATGGAAAATAAAATATGTAACCTTTAGACCTTTCAACATATCCAATGAAATACCCACTAATTGTCCTTGGGTCCAGCTTCTTCTCTTGTGGATTATAAATTCTTACCTCAGACGGGCATCCCCAAACACGCATATGTCGCAAACTCGATTTCCAACCTTTCCATAATTCAAATGGCGTTTTAGGAATAGCCTTGGTTGAAACTTGGTTTAAAATATACACTGCTCTCTTAAGTGCTTCAGTCCACAAGGATTTAGGAAGATTGGAGCTGCTAAGCATACTCCGCACCATGTCCAATAATGTTCGGTTTCCTCTTTCTGCTACACTGTTCTAGTCGGGTGAACCAGGCATGGTGTATTGGGGAACAATCCCATGCTCTTGAAGAAATTTTGCGAATGGCCCAGGTGCTTGTCCATCTTCTGTGTATCTACCATAATATTCTCCACCTCTATCTGATCTCACGATCTGAATTTGCTTGTCGCATTGTTTCTCTACTTCAACCTTAAAGATCTTAAAGGCATCTAATGCTTCGTTCTTTTCACGAAGCATGTAGAGATACATATATCGTGAGTAATCATCTATAAAATAGATGAAGTATCTCTGACCATGTGAGTCCATGTCTGGACTACATATATCAATATGTATGATTTCTAATATGTCCGAACTCCTATTGGCACCTTTCTTCGACTTGTTGGCCTGCTTTCCCTTTATGCAGTCCACACAAGTCTCAAAACTAGTAAAATCCAGAGTATTAAGTATCCTTTCATTTACTAATCTTTTAATTCTTTCTATGGAGATATGACCTAATCTCTGGTGCCATAATTTAGAGGAATCTTCATTAATAACACATCTTTTAGTGCCAGTGTGAACATGCATTGAATCATAAGTGACATTGTTTTGTAAATTAATGCAATAAAGACCATTAGACAAAATACCATTCCCAACACAATCAGATTTATAAAATAAACTGAATGATAATTCTGAAAAGTTGAAGGAATATCCAAAATGTACAAGTCTTGAAACTAAAATCAAGTTTCTAGAAAAACTTGGAACATAAAAGGTCTTTTCTAATTGTAAAATAAAACCACTACTTAAAGTTAAATAGCATGTTCCTATGGCTTCCACAAGAGAGCTCATATTGTTTCCTCATAAGATGCTTTGCTCACTTCCCACTGGCTTCCTTAGGTTTTGCAAACCCTGCAAGGAATTAGAAATGTGAATTGTTGATCCAGAATCAATCCACCAGGTGTTAATATTGACATTAACCATATTAGATTCATAACAAACAAACGAGATTGGATTACCTTTGTCCGCAAGCCATTTCTAAAATTTGGCGCATTCCTTCTTCATGTGTCCCTTCTTTTTACAGCAGAAACCCTTGGAATCCTTCTTGATATCAGCTTGGCGAGGTACTTTACCTTTCCCTTTCTGATTGGCTTGAGATTTGCCCTTTCCTCGCGTTGCCAACATTGCACTTTCTCCCAGTTCCATCACCAGTCCCCCTTCCTCTTGAACACACATGGTCATGAGTTCATTAATTGACCATTTATCCTTATGTGTGTTGTATGAGATTTTGAGGGGTCCGTATTGGTGCCGAAGGGTGTTTAGGATGTAGTGCACCAGGAAGGACTCTAATATTTCAACCTCGAGTTTCTTCAATTGAGCCACAGTGTCCCTCATTTGCATGATGTGCTCACGTACACCTTTCACACTGGTGAGCCTTAGGGATGAGAATTTCATGATTAGGGTGCTTGCTAGTGCCTTGTCTGAAGTGACGAATTGATCATCAATTGCTTTCAGCAAGTCTCAGACCTTTTCATGCTGATCAATGGAACCACGAATACCAGCTGAAATTTTAGTCTTAATGAACATCATGCTTAGGCGATTAGATCGTTCCCATCGTTCATAAAGCATGATGTATGCTACAGTGCTAGTATTAGTGAGTGCCGGTGGTTCATCTTTTCTAATAGCATAGTCTATGTCCATCCACCCCAAATGAAGGAGAACTCTCTCTTTCCAGACCTTATAGTTATCTCCCTTAAGTTCAGGGATATCACAATGAATTTCAAAGAAATTTGCAGGTTGTATAACTGCATAAAATTAAAGATCACATGCTTATGTTAAATTTGAGGCTTAAATAAAATTTCATGCTTTACCAATGTAAACCATGCTTTAAAATTGAATCTAATGACATAAAAATTATTTGTGGACTAAATTTTTAATTCAAGCAAATTCAGTTATTCTTTATGATAGAATTTATCAAATTATTCACTTAATTCATAATTCTAAAGGGTATCTTATGATTATAATTTGATATAAATTCTATCTTAGATTTGAACTTGATGATAAAACTATTAATTCATAATTCCTATGGGTAAGTTATGAATAATTCAATATTTTAACCTTATTAATTATATAAATATAATAAAAAATCCTGTGGGATAAAATTTAGTATATTTAGTATAATTAATTACAATTAATGTAAAAAATTTATTATGTGATCCTAATCAATCATAATATATAATATTATTTAATTAGAGACGTTGTCGTTGTTTTCTAATCAATTAAAAATTATATGGATCACTCAGACATTATTTCTTTTATGCATAAAAATTAACTTGATATGAGAATAATGATAATTTTCATAAATAAAATTATAATATTCATGCATAACATTCAACGATGGGTCTCGTATACTCATCCAAAAATAGCATGTTTTAATTAGAGCAGAAATAATCAATTCATGCAAATTAAATATGAGCATAATTAATAAATTTTGCACAACAATTATCCAAATTGCATATAATTAAACTAAATAAATATTATAAGCATAAAAATTGAGCAAAATTAGACATATTTCCAAATAAATGCCTTAATTCAGAAAATTTTCAAAATATGACATTTAGCCAAACAAAGCATGTCTATAAACACCAAGGCAGAGATAAAAAATGCTCTGATACCAACTATTCGTTGAATAATGATTCTATAATGTGGAATAAACACTTAAAAGAATCGGAAAACTTTAACAAAACTTTAACACCCAAGAAATCATACCTCCGACCATTGATGCTGCTCACACTCCAAAACCAAACTTTATACTACGCTTGAGGTAGTCCCTTCTTTTGTTTTCTGATGTGTTTACATGCATTGTTGGCTCGATCAAAACCGGTAGTTCATGTAGCCCACGAGGACATTATACAAATCCCCAACCTTTATCATTATAAGATAATAAAAACCATTAACAACTTAATCGAATTCTGTGCATCTCAGCGCCACAACATTTCATTTGACAGAACAAATTTTTCAACTACAAAATACAAAGAAAAGCAGAAATCGCAGATCGATCCCCGTTACTGGCAAAATCTTGCAGTCGCCTCGTAGTCCTAGTCCTCTCAGGCCAGTGAAATCATGTGATAAGCCCTTGGGGATTTAAGGGACGAGATCGAGCTGCGCATAATAATATTAATAATCGCAGCAGTAGTAGCAAGATCTCACAGCTTTATCAGAGCCTTTAGATTTACAAAGTTCACCCAAAATCTCTCATCCGTGTGGCTCTTCCAAGCTCTGCTCACTCTGATTTGATGGTGTAAGGCTGAAGGGAATTGAGTTAGTGAGCTTGGGGACCAAACAAAAGTATGTATAGCCAAGCTTCCATCAAGCTTCTGTTGGCTATGTGTCAAGCGTTCCACAGATCATGGTAGAGAACTGCAGAGGGAATAATGGACCACTCCAGGAGCTCCCAACAGGAGATTAATTTAACTGCAATTGGTTTCTGTAATTTAAGGAAATAACTACAGTTGGTTTCTGTAATTTAAGGAAATTATTGCACATGATTTCCAGATTATCGGCAGTCATTAGGAGAGGGAGTTTAACATGCAACCCTCTTGTCATCGCGTCGAGTGGATTTTAGGAATAAAGTATGGGATTCCAATTCTTCTGAGACTACTCTGTCACTCAGCGTCCCGAGACCAACGAGAGAATGCAACACGAAAGTGAATAAATTTTTTGAACAATGCCCAAGGCCTTCTCCTAGGGACAGAGTTATGGCATTGGCCGCAACTTGTAATTTTAAAGATGTTGCAGACATGTCTAATTGGAACACAAGCCCCAATGGTCAGTGGATTGTTGTGATATCTTCCCGAAGTGAATTTCCAACATCCGACATTAAGAATGGCTCCTCCATCCAGGAGTTTTGCAGCCAATAGGTGAAGTAACTGATCAATCCTGGGACGTTGTTGTCTCTGCAGCACAATGTCAACATCAACCATCTTCTAAAACTCTTCATCCTAGCTTTCAATGGGTGCGACATCTCATTTGATTAGTGAAAGTTGGGACCTGTATCCAAATTCATGTCAGAGCATTATATGATAAAGCAGCATTGTACATTCGCTGAAGGGTACATACTTGTAAATTTGATTTTTAATTTTCCATGAAACTTGGATTTATATTAAAGGAATTTTCCTTTTTTTTTTTGTTATGAATATAAGCTAGGGCTATCACCAAACATCATGGCTTGATATCTCATATTACACACCACTTCTGGAATAAGTTTGCCGAGTTACAATTACTTTACAGCCCAAATGTCCTTTTGCTGACCTGATAATTGAAAGAAAATATCATTCACAAACTAATTCTTAATATCACTGGTTGAGATTTTAAACTCTTAAACCATGGACCCTCTATTTTTCATAGAAAGCGCTCAATTAAATCACCATTAAATCTTTCTTTCATTTTCAAAACAGACTTCCTTCAAATTAGCAGAAAACTGAGTTTGCACATTGGTTTCTTATTTCTTATTTCTCTAGTTTTGTTTTTTTCAACTGTGCGAGTGAGATGAAGGGTACGATGTGAAAGAACTTAGTGTTCTTTATAATTTCCATGTTATATGTTAATTATTTATTAATGAAAATTTAATTTTGAGATCAATCCATAATCTACTATATAATTCTATGTTTGTAAATTGAGCTGGTAGAACATTATAAAATATAAGTTTACATGTGGGAAAGTCTTGGAGTGAGCTGACATGGACAAAGTTTGATGATTGGGAAAAATTTAATGAGAAAAGTAATTTGAAGAGTGTTTTTTTATTGGGAATCCTCGTTATTCTGAATGGAAAAAGTAATCTGGAGAGTGTTTTGTTATTGGGAATCCCCGTTATTATGGAAACATGAGAATCATCCCCACTTAAAGTAATGGTAAGGTTTGAAAATTTATTATACGATCTTATAGATTCCCAAGGATGTTAAAGTAATTATCATTCAAAGTAATGGTAATGAGGTGAATCAATTCCCAATAAGCTAACGACATACTCAAAATAATAATCAAGAAAATACCTAAATATGTTGTAATTCTGTAAATTAAAATAAGCAAATTTATAAGCCGTTAAATTATGATGCTCGACAAAGAATATGTAGTTGAAGTAGATGTGGTCTCTCCCCCTCCATTCATAAGTAATGAAAGTAATATCCTGGAATATAAGGGGGCTAGGAAACCCTACTAAAATCCTAGCAGTAAGAGACATAATCAAACAAGTATCTCCATTGGTGGTGTTTCTTCAAGAAACAAAGCTAGAAGAAGCATAAGTTCTAAGAGCATCTGGAAATTTTTGGAGAGATAGCTCTAGGTCAGTTTAGTCTTCAAGGGGAGCCTCATGAGGTCTCAACATATTTTGGTCAAACAAGGACTTCACCTTGGTTGAAGAAATAAAGACAAAGTCTTGGGTTATGGCTCTCCTAGAGGAAAGAGATTAAGGGGAAAGAATTCCCTTCATAAATATTTATGGTCCAATTCTATATAGCGAAAAGGCTAAAATTTGGGATTCATTAGAAGCTATAAATGAGAGGAACTACCACATTGACAGTATAATGGGAGGGGAGTTTAACACAGTCTTAAATATGACAAAGAAAAGAGGAGGGACTTTGAATAAGGATCCATTTAGAGATAGAATGGAGGAAAGAATAGAGCGATGGGATTTGATTGATATCAAGCCTAAGACTAGTAAATATACATGGTCTAATAGACGGTCCGGGGACCACTTTATTGTTGCTTGTCTGTACCGCTTCTTTTTTCACAACAATTGGTTGCTCAAAGGCTTGGACTGCTTCTCAACGATTGAAGCTCAGGGAGACTTGGATCATCGACCGATCATGATCACAATGGAGAAGACTGAAAATCTTGTACCGTTTCCCTTTAAATTCAACGTAGGCTGGTGCCAATCTGAAGAGGTTGGGAATTTGGTAAGGCGGACCTAGTTCTTCCAAGTCCAAGGCTCCCCTAGTTATGTTTGGGAAACTAAGCTAAAGAATGTCAAAAAAGAGTTGAGGAAGTGGTAGAAAGAGAATTACCAACCCCTAGGGATAAAAAGGAGAGACGAAGCTCAAGAACTAGAAGAGCATTATAAGATGATGGAGGAAGTTCAAATTGACGAAAAACACATCCAAAAGGAAAAGGAACTTTCCTCTCAGATCTTTAACCTTAGGAGGCAAGAAGAAAATTTGTGGAGGCTTAAATATCACAGTCTTTGGTTGAAATCCGGGGACTCCAACACTTCCTTCTTCCACAAACAGGCGATAGCCTAAGATAATAGGAATAAAATAAGGCAGATAAAGCTTGAGGGAAGGCAGAAAGTTAGCTCCTTTGCAAAAATTAAAATGGAGGCCTATAATTTTTTTAAATATCTTTCTCAATAAAGTAGATATCCCTTTAGGCAATGCCTTTGAGTTTCTCTAGACAATGTCTCAAGTTATCTCCCCTCGACACAATCATGCTCTTATAGGTGAAATTATGGAAGAAGAAGTTTGAAGTACGATATGGACCTTCGAACCTGAGAAGGAACCAGGCCCAGATGGATTCTCTATTTGTTTCTATCAAATATTATAGAACACCATAAAAAGGATATATTAGATTGTTGAATTATAGAAGAGTAAAAAAGAAGCTCGAGGGAAGCACCAATTCATCCTTTCTTACCTTGATTCTAAAAGAGTCCAATCCCACCTCCTTCTTAAGATTCCAACCTATTTCACTATGCAATTATTCTTATAAAATATTGACAAAAATCATCACCAATGGGATTAAGCCTCTGCTTCCTTCCATTATCTCCGAGAATCAAGGTGGCTTCATGCAGCATCAGAACATTATCAATAACATCATTCTAGTTCAGGAGGCAATGCACTCTAGTAAAGAAGTGGGAGAAGTTGGAATGGTTATCAAATTGGATATGGAAAATGTGTTCGATCAGCTAAATCACAACTTTCTTTTTCTTGTTATGGAAAAGTTAGGCTTTAGCAATGAATTCATTTTATGGATTAATGCTTGTATTGGCTCCCCTTGGATTTCTCCCTTGATAAATGGTCGATCGGCCCCCTTCTTAGCTACCTCTAGAGGCCTTCAACAAGTTTGTCCTTTGTTGCATCTTCTTTATATTATCATGTTTGAAGCCTTGAGTCGTATGCTAGAATCGAAGCACTTGGCCGGTTCTCTCCCTGGTTTAAGTATTGCAAGGAATGTTTAGGAAATAAATCACTCTCAGTTTGTAGATGACACCCTCTTGATTGGAGGATCCTCCCTCGTCGTAATACCAGTGGTAAAGCATGGCAAAGCGGCTAAAAGGAGGATGAAACATACGTGGAATGACAACAATGAAGCGAGAAGCAGTTTTATTGGCTGACAAGAGGATCCCACCCAACGATAATACCCCGACAAAATTATGCCGACAGATTTGTTATGGTCCTCAAATACAATGAGCAGGACGATGACAACATATGAAACCATCCCGATGGAGCTACCCCAGTGGGTGCATCTCGAAGGATTGCAAAGGGGGGAAAAAATGGAAGCGCCAAGAGATAAGTGTCGGGCCACTTGGTGACATTCTGATAGGCCTTGGGATGACAATCGTATCAAGCTTGGAGGCCACAGAACGTGGTTTCCCAAACCGTCGATCACGCAAATCAACAGTGGAGAATTAACTTGGGACCTCTCCTCCAAATACCAAAAATTGTAATGGAGTGGTGTCGAGTTCTTGAACCCGATGATTTTTTATAAATGACTTTAACAAAGGAAATCTACAAAAAACAAGGTCTCAGATTCTTCTCTCTCCTCTCTAAGAGCGGAACACATGGTAGAATTTGATTGGATCTCAGAAGATGATGATAGTTGATGATGTCAACATGGTGTAGTTTTACAAGGGACACGTCGTAGACAAATTTGTCATTTTTGGGTGGCTTAATGGGCCAAATCCGGGTGACGAGTGACATGTGTCACCACTCAGGAGGCACCCTATGGCATTGATGACATTAGCATGACGTCATCTCGTTGGTCAGAGCTTGAAATGTTTTATAGTAGCACACAAAGGGAGTGTCGGGATGACATGGGCACTGTCAGAGACAAATCACCCTGACAGGAAATTTATTAGTTAGTGGATGCAATAGGTGGTCCCACTTGATAGCCTGGACCTGTAGGAATACCCCAATGGAGATAAATGGGCTCACAAAGAGAACCATTGGGAGGAGGACGTTGGGCAGCCATGGCCATGTCAGAGCACAAGCCAATGGATTAGGTGTCGGGCATATGTGGATTGACAACTCATCCCGGTAGGAAGAAAATTGGTGCACAAGTGCAACAATGGTCCCATCCAGACACATCATCCCATAAGGAAGACCCCTACGATTTCTAACGAATGCAAAAAAGAAGGACTAGATAGTAAGCATTGAGACACATCAGTTAGACATTTCATCCCGACAGGGCCTTTGATTAGCCATTGAAAGCATTGGGCAGATCCCACAGGATAGCTAAGCCAACGAAGAGGAGCCTGAAGGATTTTAAAAAGAAGGCATGTAAAAGAGTCGGGACTTGAGAGCTACGAGCTAAGCATTATATGAAATCATATGTAATTGGTAAAGACCAAGGGCGTAGTTAATAAAGGGAAATAAGCCCTTAAAGTTCTTAAATAGGCTAAGCGCCTGAAGGCTTGAGCCATTGGTCACAACACTTAGTCCCATGGCAGGAAAACAGGTAAGGGTTCTAGTAAAATAAGCTAAAGGTCGAAATTGACATAATTGGAAACATTTGTAGTTAAAATTAAAAGGGGTTGAGGAGTTTACATTTGGCGGTTCTTTTAATAGAAAGCTTATGGGCTTTGGCATGAACAAGTCGGCTGCTAGGACCACAAATGCATGGGTTGAGCTAATGAAGTCAATAATGACCGCAAAAAGTGTTGGATCAAGGAAACGACGATAATGATTTGCAGAGAGAATTGATGGAGATCAAATCAAGCTCAGAGAAGCCATGCTGGTGTACGTCTCGAGCTCTATGAGTAATAAATAATAATGGAGGGCTTACTTGAATGTGCAGGTTGACGGAGATTTAATTCTCAATATTTAGAATCACATAGGTGCCCATTCTTTGAATTAATTATGTTGCAGCCGTAGTGGTTGAATAACAGAGTGGAGAAAATGCTTAAGAGGCCATGGTCAACGTTTAATATGGGAGCAGTAGAAAGTAACCACATCTTACAACAATATGGAGATCCATTCACAGAGTACACTCTTGGGAAGTGTGGATGGCAGTGGGGACAACATTGTTCCCTGTGTATCAGAGGAACAAAACCTCGAATTGCAATTGAACACGTGGGGGAACGCAACATTCTTGAGTGAGCTAAGTGGACAGCTCTGTGTGAGCGTTATTGAGAAGAGGCCGAGAGTGCCTATGCAAAGGAAATAGGGTAAGAGTGCCTTAGCAGAAGAAGAAGGTTGAGAGAAGAGAGCCCTATGTGGGTGTATGTTATTGCGGAGTGGAGAGAGTGCATAGAGGGTTATGTATGAGTGACTGTTATTGAGAAAAACAAAAGGTCGAATGCTGAAGGATGTAGAGGAGAATAGAGTTGATATTAGGCAAAGTGGTTTCCATATACAATGAACATTAGTTCCTCGTTGAGTGTAGGTTGGAGCCTACATACAAGAAGTTGTAGCTTCCATCTTAGTGGGTGTTTGAGGAAGGCTTGGGGGTTGGTGCCTCGTGTAAGTTGTTGCTTTCATAAATCCAAGGCGCTGCAAATTTGGGCTTGCAACAAATCCATGAAGTTGGTGCACTTCTTATGATGCTTTAGATAAGTTGGTCAGGTGTCTACAAAAGGAGAGAGTTGGTGCTTCCTACTAGTGGGTGCTAGCAAACAATCAAAGGGAGTTGGTGTTTCATGTGAGTGGTGGCTCACAAACAAATTGATGTAATAGAGTAGGTGCTCTTATTTACATCATAATAGCAATTAAATATTTGGTGGTGTTTCTCCCGGAAGGGTTTCCACCTTAAACCTTTGTGTCCAATGTGTATGCTACTTATGGTTCTTTTATTCATGTGATGATTTATGTTGTTGCACTTGATATATTGTTGATTGCTTACATAAATGGTTGCCATGTTTGAATGAGAAAATATAAATTGGCATAAAAATTTAAAGTTAGCCTTAAAACCATATGAACTTTGAAACATGAATTGTAAACTCAAAATGAGAACTCTAGCAAAAAAAAACCCCCAAAAAAATAAAAAATAAAAATAAAGGCCCCACTCGCCCAGGGGTTGGCAGGCCAATTCTCAGAATCAGCTTTCCAAGCCCAGGTCCACCCAGTCTAGTAGGTCCTGGGCCACCCTGGCCGATTGTCGGAATCCGCAAGGCAGTCCCAGGGCTGTTGGGCTGCTTGTCGTGGAGGCTGCGCGAACTCAACGGTCTTCCAACCCAACATTTGACTAGCTGGATGATTCTGAGAATCAGCGAGGCAAGCCCAGGACCGCTGGGTTGGGCTGTCATGGCCAGGTAGGCCCAAGGCCGCTTAGCTGGCTGACCTTGCCAAGCCCCTACACAGGCGGGGCCTCGAATTTTTTTATTATTTGTTTTTTTAATTATGTTTGTTTTTAATCATTTTAAATTTTTTTATTTAATCAAGCTTTTTTTTTTTTTTTTTTTTTTTTTTTTTTTTTTTTTTTTTTTTTTTTTCTAATGTGTCTCTTTTTTTTTTTTTTTTTTTTTTTTTTTTTTTTTTTTTTTTTTTTTTTTTTTTTTTAAACCCTTTTTTTTAATTTAAAATTTGTTTTTTGCTTTGGTTTTTTGGGTTAATATTAATAAAAAAATAATTATGTCTTGTTTCTATTTTTTTTTTTTGTATTTTTATTTACTATTTAATATATAATTTTTATAATTTTTTTGTTTTGTTTTTTTTCTATAAACATAATTTTGTTTCTTTCTATACAATTTTTTTTATGTCTTTTAAAATATAATATCTTTTATATTTGGTTTAATGTTATTATTAATTTTTTCAAAAAAAAATTGTAAAAAAAAAAAACAAACAAACAAACAAACATGTTTGGAAAACCCTTAGAAATCTAACATTTTAGGACAAAAAACAACAAGAGAAATAAGACAGCTTGAAAAATTGTTAAATAACCAGCTTAGATCCATCTAACACCGGATCTATCATACGCCGAGAGGGATCAAATTCATGTATATGATAAAGGAACTATTAAATGCATCACATAATTTATCTTAGTCCATTAATAATATTAAAAAGTCATATATAAATTAAGATTGGCTGACATTAACGAAAATTATTTTTATTATTTTTTGAGGACGTGACATACTTACACATCAGGGTCATAGTGGGTTGCAGAATGCACCTATTGGCGCAATCAACATTTAAAAAACAATTGTGAATACTTACATAAGAAATTTTAAAGTGTCAAAAAATGTCTTAAAAGAATGTTGATGCTTTTCAAAATCTGCACGAAAATCACCAACATTAAAAAAAAAAATATCCACACTTAATACATTAGAAAATTTAAAGTGTCAAAAATAAGCCCTCTAAAAAAAGATGTTGATGTTGCATCAACACGTTTCAAAATCAACATGAAAATCACTAACATTTAAAAAAAATTGTTTATACTTGATACATAAGAAAATTTAAAGTGTCAAAAATATGTTCCAAAAAAAAGTGCATTTTGAATCAACACTTTTCAAAATCAGATGATTTTTTGCTACTTCAAAAAAACGAGTACTCGGTACAGTGCTCATTTCAAAGTTTGCATTGTTTTAACACTAATTCACCTCCTTTCTCGATATTAACATTGTTTCCAACAATTCTTTGCAGGATAAGAGAATGAAGTATAGATATAGTGCATAAGTATATTAATAAATGGACAAGTCAAGATCTATATCTAACTATTTTAACATGAGAAAGAAGGATAGATACAATACACAAATATATTAATGAATGGACAAGTCAAGAGCTATATCTAACTATTTTGGAAAGAGAAAATAACTCCTTAGGAAGTTAAATTATACACATATGATGATTACACCTATAAACCTTTATGTTGAAAATGTAAATGAAAGATAAGGTTGTTAATATTGTTTGAAGATGCAAGTAAAGTATTACAAGGAAAAATTCTCAAGGTTTAAAATGATCAGTTAATGATATGACCCTTTTGCACACTGATCAAAACAAAAAAATAAATATGTGTGTTATGTGGGGTTCTTTACACTGTTGTAGGACTTTCAGTGAGCAGTTGGGCTCAGGTTCACCCAAGCTCATGGTAATAGGCTACATCTCGATGAACCTATGCTCATTGACATGGCATGGCTTCCTTTTGATGCTGAGAGAGTGAGTCATCCAGTTAAATTGGAGTGGGAGGTCTAAAATCAATAATTGGGTGATCCCCATGGAAATGAAATAGAAGGATAGGTGGAGAGGACCAAGAAGTTTGATACCCCTCTTTGATAGTGAGGACCTAGAGTAGTGAGGGGCATGCAATGCCCCAATAAGTGAGAGTGTGACACTAACAACAAAAGAGAGCAAAAGAAAAACCTAAGAAGGAAAGAAAAGTTTGAAAAGGGAAGTAAACAGGGGGATGGACTGTAAACCTGTAATGGAAGTCCTAAAGATAAAGATGCAACCTTGTTAGCATCACAGGTGGGGAGACGAAGGGAAGACAATGTCTATATGGTTGTTTCCTTCCACACTTGAGCATCCACGATGGAGGAGTTGACCAAGAGTGGGCAAGGCACTAGGGATCCGTTGAAAAAGACTGGCAAAGCCAACCTACGAGTGCCAATTCACTGTTTTGAGAGGAGACAATCTTGACTTTCCTCCTACCCACTAACCATAGCACCGTAATCCTGAAGCATCATTGCCTGAACTAGAAATCCCATAGTGGAGGAAGAGTCAATTCTTAGGAGGTAAGTCAAGTGAGAAGAACAATCTATAGCCCCATTATGAGTCAAGACAAATTGAAGGCATTGACTGTGGTCACCATTTTAAATGTTAAAGTGATCCCACGAAGGAGAATGTCATAAATACGCTTGGGCAATGTGACTTGTGGTTTGAGTGAGCATAGCTACATAATGGGTATTTGAACGGTTGAGTATAATGCAGGTTGCATTGAGAAGTGGGTTGATAAATGAAGACAAGTTTCCTACATGCAAATATAACCTTGACAAATTGCATGGTTAATCAAATTCATAGGGGCGTGCAACCATGTTCCCTAAGTCTGTGTCTCAGTGGGACAATGATGACTTGCACCCATCCCCTCGCTTAATAAACACCCCATTTGGAGAAAAAAAAATTATAATGCTTATTAATTAAATTTAAAATATGAAATTTTGAAATATAATAATTATGAATATGTATTATTATTTTATTTTATAGTCAAACAAATCTTCATATATAACACACACATAACATTTTTATATTTAAAAATATTTTTATTTTTAGGTACATGTTTATTAGTTAAATTTATTAAGTTGTATGGTTTTTCATTTTATAGATAATATGATATCTTAAATGGAAATTAAAATGTTTATTAGTTAAATTTATTAAGTTGTATGGTTTTTTCATTTTATAGATAATATGATATCTTAAATAGCAATTAAAATGGTTATTTAACCGATATTTAAATGTTTACATTTATTTACAATTGCTATAACATCTCTCTATATTTAACAAATATTTAAATGTTTACACTCATTTTTCATACTTAACTGTAAAACACCCGCTCTCTCCTTTTCTAACAACTACGAGCTGCACTCAGCTGGAATAACACGATTGAATCTGTGTCGTGCCGCTAACAGACACGTCATCCATGTCCCATAACAATCGCGTAGTTTCTACTCTACTAAATGTCTCAGATCCCTGGCGAGAATACTCTGACATCCGATAAGTAGTCGTAGGTGTCTTGGGCCATCAAGAAAGGAAGCAAAAAGGGTAGAGTCACGGAGGCTTACTTGGGTAGCTCAGAAAGGCTGAAAGCAGAGCATTGTCAGTGGATTTGGTTAGCTTTTCAAGAAATCGATTCCAACATGTCACTATGGCTTTTCTCACTCGCCCTGTTGCCACCATACGTTTATGATCGTTGAACACCAATACCAATAGCCAGCCTCTCTGCACTATTCAAACATACATTCTTCTGTGTGTTGAATTGGGAGGGAATGGGAATCGAACTAGAGATGGTCGGGAGAGCCAAAGAAGAGTGCTGGGTGAGGGGTGCCATTATTGGGACCGGAGCTTCTGCGACAGTCAGCGTTGCCAAGACCAGCTCTAATGGCCAACTCGTTGCAATATAATCCGCTGCCGGCTTTAGTGTCGCTTTGGAAAATGAGTACCAGATTTTGCGGTGCCTCGATTTGCCATACATCGTTCGCTGCGTGGGGCGTAATTACTGCTTTGAGAACGGTGCAAGGTTACATAATTTGTTCACAGAGTACATGCCAGGTGGCAGCTTGGTGGATTTGCTGAGTAGGTTTGGAGGGAAGCTGTAGGAATCAGTGATCAGATCATACACACGCGGCATCCTACGTGGAATCGACTACCTACACAGGCAGGGGATTGTGGACTGCGATATCAAGGGGAAGAATGTTCTTGTGGATGCCAATGGTGTGAAGCTCGCTGACTTTGGCCCTGCTAAGAGGATTGATGATGAGGAGAAGGGCCAGGAGGCGCTGCAATTGAGGAACCCCTCTGTGGATATTACCAGAGGTGGTGAACCAGTTGGAGCAGGGGCCTGGTTCTGATATTTCGTCTCTCGCCTGCACTGTCCTGGAGATGACCACTGGCAGGCCTCCATGGAGCCACATTTCCAGTCCCCTCACCACAATGTATCGGATCGGATGCACGGAGGATCTCCTTGAGTTGCCTGCGTGGATTTCACCTCAGCTGCTGGATTTCTTAGAAAAATGCTTTCGGAAAGATCCTTTTCTAAACGAGGACTGCTCTGCCAAGGAAGCAGAAAAGGGCATTATTGGTTGGGATCCCCAAGTGGTCATTTGGATTTTAGGAATAAAGTATGGGATTCCAATTCTTCTGAGACTACTCCCACTCTGTCACTCAGCATCCTGAGCCCAATAGGGGAATGCAATACGAAACTGCATAAATCAGTTCAACAATGCCAAAGGACTTCTCCTAGGGACAGAGTTATGGCACTGGCAACAACTTGTAGATTTAAAGATGTAGCTAACATGTCTAATTGGAACACAAACCCCGATGGTCAATGGATTGTTGTGAGATCTTCCAGGGATGAATTTCCAACATCAGATAAACCTCTGTGAAATTCAGACATTAGGAATGTCCCTCCATCTAGGAGCTTGCATTCTCAGAAGAAATGTGGATTGCCAGCTTCGAAGCTGTCAATTGGGAGGAGTTGCGGGCTAATAGGAAACATAATTTCGAGAGTATCGTAATTCTGTAAATTAAAACGAGAAAATTTATACGCAGTTAAATTATGATGCTTGAAAATTATAAGTAGGTAAATTACATTTTTTGATTTAAACTCTATCATAAAAATGTAAATATAGTTATTTAAATAATTTTCTCAACAAGGGTAATTTGATTTTGCCTCTGTTTTAGATTCATGAAAATTAATAAATAATTAAATAATGATAATTGAGGATTCATAAATGTGCTAGATGAGCCAAAGATAAAAATAATGAAACTCGAATTAATCAGAAGGAGTTGCAGCTCACAGGTGTGTACATCACCTGGAGACTGCACTCATACAAGGAGGAGACTCTCTCTCTCTCGTTCACTCAATGCATACAATGAATGAATATTACATATTAAATACATGACTGAAAAATAGGTAGTTGAAACCAACCTCCTAAATTCTAGGAACAACTCCTAAAGTAAGAAGGTAATGTTACAACCACATAACCATTTCTTCATTATTTCTAACTCCCCCCCTTAATGAAGAAAGGGTTATTGTGCACACCTAACATCCCTCTAAATAACTCAAACTTTATTTGCCCTAGAGGCTTAGTAAAGATGTTAGCTAAATTATCACAGGTATTACAATAATCCACACAAATTTCCTTAGACTGTATCTTTTCCCGTACAAAGTGAAACTGAGTATCAATATGTTTAGTATTCTTATGGAAAACTGGATTATATGCAAGCTTTATTGTGCTTTGATTGTCTGTTTTGATGCTGGTTGCTGCTTTTTGTCCTTCGCCTGCATCACTAAGCAATCTCCTCAACCAAATGGCTTCGCATGTAGCTGCATACAACGCCTGGTACTCTACTTCACATGACGATAATGCTACAATATTTTGCTTTTTGTTGCACCATGAAATAACCCCGGATCCGATGCTAAATGCATAACTTGTGATGGATCTACGATCGTCCAGGTTACCTGCCAAATCAGAATCAGAATAACCTGCTAAAGTAACATCAGAACTGTCAATGTATAAAATACCGTAATTACAAGTACCACTAAGGTATCTCAACACACATTTCGCTGCATTCCAGTGACTGTCAAGTGGTCTGGACATAAACTGGCTCAGCACACTAACAGAGTATGCCAAATCAGGCCTAGTTGTCGTAAGATATATCAGACTTCCCACTAGCTGTCTATATAAAGTGGCATCCACCTGTTTTGTGCCATCGTCACTGCTTAACTTGAGGTTCTGTTGCAACGGTGTTGCTGCTGTTTTACACTGTTCCATTCTGAATCTTTTCAACAGGTTTCTGGCATACTTTCCTTGAGTTAGAAAAGTTTGACCAGAATCTTTCCATACTTCCAGTCCTAGGCAATAATGAAGATATCCAAGGTCTTTCATTTCAAATTCCTGTGACATTTGCTGCTTGATTTCTTTGATTAAACTATTTGCATTCCCTCTTATTATCATGTCATCTACATATAAAGAAATCAAAATGATTTGCCTCTGTTTATTTATCTTGGTGTACAGATTTGGATCGTTGAGGCTCTTATGGAAACTACGCTGAACAAAAAATGAATCAATTTTGTCATACCATGACCTGGGTGCTTGTTTCAATCCATAGAGTGCCTTATGCAGTTTACACACTAAATGTTCTTGCCCCTTTTTCACAAATCCAGGAGGCTGTACTAAATATATTTCTTCTTTTAATTCCCCATTCAAAAATGCAGATTTAACATCTAAATGGTGTAGCTTCCATTTATGTTTTGTTGCTAAACTGATTAGCATTCTAATTGTATTAAGTTTATCTACAGGGGCAAAGGTGTCATCGAAATCAATTCCTTCCTATTGTGAATAACCCTTTGCTACCAGTCTTGCTTTGAATTTTTCTACAGTACCATCTGCATTTATCTTAGGTTTATACAACCACTTACAACCTATAGGGGTTTTTCCTTCTGGCAGCTCAACTAAGTCCCAAGTATGGTTTCTATAAATGGATTCCATTTCTTCATGCATTGCAACCCTCCATTCATCTGATCTACTTGCTTCTTCATAATTTAAGGGTTCTACAATGTTCAAAATTTTGGACATTAAAGCATAGTATCTAAGTTTTGCAGGTAGTCTAGTCTTTCTACCTGATCTTCTAGGTAAAGGACTCACCTCAACTCTTTCTGTTTCAGTACTGTCCAGGCCTGCATCATCACTTATTATGCCATCTGCTGCTACTTCTTCATGTTTCTGCTCCTGCTCCTACACCTGTTCTTCTTCATCTTCACTGTTTAGTTCTATCAAGAATGGAATGTGGCTTTCATCATCAGAGTCTTTCTTTCCATCTTCTATCTGTTCATGGAAAATAACATCTCTGCTTGCAAACACTTTATGAGTCACAGGATTATATAATTTGTATGCTTTATACTATGTGCCATATCCTACAAATATGCATTTCAAGGCTTTGGGATCTAGCTTTTTCCTATCTGGTTTTGGTACATGAGCAAAAGCTCTAGATCCAAATATTCTCAGATGATCAACTGTTGGTTTGAGTCCAAACAATGCTTCAAAAGGGGTTTTGAAGCCTAAACATTTGGTGGGACTCCTATTCTTTAAATAAACAATAGTATTAATGGCTTATGCCCAAAGACCATTAGAAATGCCCTTACCTTGAAGCATGCTTCTGGTGCACTCCACAAGGGTCCTGTTCTTGCGCTCTGCTACTCCATTCTGCTGTGGAGTGTGTGGCATTGTAAACTGTTGTATAATCCCATGCTGCTTGCAGAAATTCATGAACTCATTTAACCTGTATTCCCCCCCTTGATCTGAGAGGAGAATTTTTATCTTCTTTGTTGTTTGGTTCTCTATCATCACTTTAAATTCTTTAAAATATCTGAAAGCTTGACTCTTGTTGCTTAAAAAATACACCCAAGAGAACCTAGTGCAATCATCTATAAACAATAGAAAGTAGCATGCACCTCCTAAAGACCTAGTCTGCATAGGTCCACAGATATCTGTATGCACTAGCTCTAGGATGTCTCTTTGTTTTCTGTTGTCATGCACATGGAATTCATTTCTATGCATCTTCCCTAGTGCACATCCATCACATTCCAGTTTGATATTATGCAAAGTAGGAAGTCCATCGACCATACCTTTATTTTTAAGCAGGATGAGATCTTGTAAATTGATATGTCTAAATCTCTGGTGCCAGAGATTCTCAGCTGTTGATGTTGCTGCAACCATCGCCTGTTGTGGTATGCTCCTTGCATCCAGTCTATACAAATTCCCCACGCGTACTCCTGTTGCAAGTGTCTCCAATTTGCTATCCTGGATGACACATCCATTCTTGAAGAATTGTACCTGCATGTCCTGGTCTGTTATCATAGAGACAGAGATCAAATTATTTCTAATTCCTGGAACATATAAAACATTTTTGAGATGTTTGATATCACCACTTGGTAGTTTCACAGGAATATCTCCACAACCTTTGATCTCATACCCACTGTCATCACCCAAATAAATTTTGGATCCACATGCAGATTCTTCAAGAAACTCAAAATATTCTTTCTTACCAGTCATGTGCGAGGATGCGTCTGAATCAACATACCATGTATTGTCATCATCTCCTCTTGATGCTGAAAGTGCACAGTCGACTGTAAATAGCCTAAGATCATAGTTGTGATCTTCATCTTCTTCAGCAAAACAACCTTGATGTTTCTTCTGTTTGCTTCTCCTTTCATCGGCTTGCTTCTTGTAACACTCTCTGATCTGGTGACCAGGCTTTCCACAATAAAAACATCTCTTAACATAACTATAAGTCATACCTCTAGATGATTTCCCTTGAAAGTAGTTGGCCCCTTTCTATTGCTGCTGCGGTTGTTGTTGTTGTTGTTGGTGCTGGCGCTACTTTCCTCTGTGTTGTCTTCTCTTCGCCATCAGAGCAAGATCATTGCCCTGAGTCTTTAGATTCTGTCATCGCTCCTCCTCCTGGAGCAGAATCGCTGTCAGTTCATCAAACAAGGGGGCTTTTTCCCTCGCTGACAACGCTGAGATGAATGTCTGATATTCATCTGTCATTCTGTTCAGTGTAAGTGTAACCAGATCTGAATCTGATACCTTCTCTCCAATGGCTCCCAGTTGGTCTTTCAAATCCTTAACTCTGGCCATGAATCCACCAACTGATTCATTCTCGCCCATCTTTAATGCAAACAATTTCCCTTTGAGTGCTAGAACACGATTTGAGTTCTGTGTCTCGTACAGACCCTTGATCGTATTCCAAATGTCCGCGGCCGACTTGTAGTCTCGAATATGAGGGATAATGTTGTCTTTGACAGACATCTTCAGTATTACTTTTGCCTTTGTTTCTCTCTTATCCCAGTCCTGTTCTTGGGTTGTAGTACCGACTCTCTGTTCATTTCCCAAGACGATTGACCACGCGTTCGCACTCTCCAGCAAGGTTTTCATTTTGAACTTCCAGTTGGAGAAATTCGTTCCATCGAGCTTGCCGAACTCGTGGAGGTATGATTCCAAACTGTTGTTCATTTTCGCCCAACTGAACACTTAAATCTGCCACCACTGGGCAAGTCCGATCTGCTGCCACTGAACAGATCAAGGACTTCACTTCGCCACCACCGGGCAGATCCGATCTGCTACCACCGAGCTGATCAAGGATCTCACTTCGCCACCACCGGGAAGATCCGATCTGCTACCACCGAGCTGATCAAGGATCTCACTTCGCCACCACCAGGCATATCCGATCTGTTGCCACCGAGTTGATCAAGGATCTCAATTCGCCACCACTGGGCAAATCAAATCTGCTGCCACCGAGAAGAATCTCCACGTGCCTCCATCGGGCCTCTGCTGACCTGCAACAAAAAATTGCAGATTTTCAGAGAGAAAGGGCTGGCGCTCCAATCAACGCCGAATCCGCGCTAATTCCGGACAATGAAAATTCACAATGTGCAGGAATTTTGGCGCGCTTATCAACCACGGATCCGCGCCAATTTGATCATGATTTCCTCTGGCGCGACTTTAAGCCTCAAACCCGTGCTAATGGCGCGACT
>APFE031062351.1:68363-87307 GCA_000404065.3 Pinus taeda | reverse complement strand
ACTTTGAAGAATACTGCAGATGCATTGACAAAATATGTGAGCTCTGAGAAGTTATCTTGGTGTAGAGAAAAAATGGGCTTTGCAGGCTGGATAAATGACTAAGCTCTCTTGTGGCCCCCTATGGAAAGAAAACAACAAGTGGGGGAATTTTGGGTTGTGTTATATTCTTTCCACGACTAGCCAACGTAGTTAATTGGGGGGTTAGAAGGGGGACGGAGCCCCCCTTCGTTGTGTCGATTGAGTATTGGGGGGAGTCATAGGGGGTTTGAGGGGTGTAGGTAACCCCACTATATGGGGTTTGGGGCAGCGCCCCAGAAAATTTTGGTTTTGGATCCTATGTTAGGTTGGGCGGACCTACCTATGGCTTTGTGCATGATTTTTGCACATGCTTTTGGACGCGATGGTTTTCGGTCCATGGTTTTGGATGCGATGGTTTTCAGTCCATGGTATTGGATGCTTCGGCATGTATAATCATGGTATTGTACATTGAAAGAATAATATGAAAAAATCAAGCCTGGTAGTCCTGGTTTTGGATCCAATGGGAAAATCTTTGCTGTATGATGTGTTTTATTGGTGTTAGTGCTTTCGCATTGTTTTTTTTCTGTGTTTTAGAACTCGTATACAGTAAAATTTCTATATTGGGGGGTTAAAATCCAAAAATTCCTAATTTAAAAAGAAAGGTAAATTGGCCATAAAGAAGTTAAATTAGCTTTATGACTAACACCCGCCCCCCCCCCCAGTATTATCATTTTTTCCAACAGAAATGTTTATGACATCATACAAAACGATTCTTTTGTGTAGTTGTACCTTTGCTTTACTTGTACCTAAACATTATCTGCAAGTTCTACACAAAAAAATGTTTGTATCAAAATGGATGGAATTTGATAGTCTATAATGTGGCTTGCCACATTGGAGGTTATAGTTGCTGTGTCTATTTTAATCTCTCTCCTTAATCTACAAATTCACTAGGTATTTGTACTAACAAAAAATCATATTTATTTTATTTTATGGACATCTCTCACTAAGAATTTGACTCAAAGTTTTTGATGCTTTTAATTCATATAATAAACACATTTTATTGGCACTTTTTGTTACCTTTATTAAAAAATGTCTGATTCTGAATAAATACATTCACTGCCAAATGCAATGGGAAACAACATTGCAAGAATTACACAAATGATTTTAATCCATTGTTATTTTAACCTACTCATCTGAATTTATTTTATGGCTAAAAAACCTATAAGAGTTTTGGTTCTTCTTAGAAATGTGTGGTACATACGACTGGATGCCTGATTGTACATGGTTTTGGTTGTCTGATTGTGTATAAATTGGAAATATTGTTCTTTTCCAACCAAGCACGGTGCTTCAAAACAAAAATATTGCTCAGTCTTATTGTATTAATGATATCTATAATGATTGTGTTAATTGTATCAAAAATGAAATCATCATTTTCTGATAATAAACTTGTGTGCAATCATAAATAGAATCATCCCTGGAGACATCACGATTCCCACCACTAATGCAATTTCCCATAGATATATAGATGGCCTCATCCACAATCTCCAATACAGATTGTGAATTTTTCACCACAAGACTCGAACCATAACCACCTTTTCCTCCTCCTCTAGGCCTTAGGTTTGTCTATCTGATTGGGTAGAAGTTGTAAATGTTTTTCTTTACAAACCAAGCATCATGCTTCAAAAAATAACTCTTGATAATTCTCATTGCACTAATGGTATCTATAATGATTGCATTAATGGTATCATAAACAAAATGAACATTTTCTTATAGTAAACTTTTGTATAGTAAAAAACACAATCAACCCTAGAGACTTCTTGATTCCCACCACCAATGCCATATCCTCTAGCTATATACATGGCCTCATACACACTCTCTGATATAGACTATGAATTTATCGCCATGGGACTCGAATCATAACCCTGTTTTCCTTCTCCTCCTCCAGGCATCACAACCTCATTCTTTCTTTTCAAGATAGACAAATGTTTACTTCATATCTAATCAAGAACAACAGGAACCTTATGGGTTAGATTTAAACTCTATGGGGAGTTAATATTTAGCTTTCCTTCCAAGTCCCAAGATCCACGATCCAAAAGCACCAGAGTTGGACAATAACTTTGCATATTTGCAATGGTTGAGGCTAGACTCTAGCTCCAACACCTTCAAAGCTTTAATGGAGCTCGGAATGGGACTAGAAGAGATTTAGAGCTACATTTTTGTGTAGAATAAAAACAAAAAGACAAATGAAAAAATGCTAATAGCTTATGAAACTTAGTTCAAAATCATTTTCTTTCAGCGCAAAACCAAGGAACATAGTAGTCTCAGATGGAATATTGCTACCAATTGAATCTGTTTAAATTCTATAAATCCACATGACTACACAATTATGTCCATAAAATTTGTCATCATTTTATAATTGATTGATAAGAAATGAAGATTCAAAAAAATTTGGGTTATTATTTTGGTGGAACATTCAAAAATATTTCTCCAACCTTCTTTAATTTCAGGTATGTTATTTGATTTCTTGTCTAGAGGGCATGGATTAGTGAATTAGGTAGTGACGAATGCATGCTTTCATCCTTAAATATGATAAAGAGAATGTGTGGAACAATTCCTCAAGTAGATAAATATTATCTTTCCCATCATAGTTTCTCTTTTCGACTCACCCTCAAATGTTATTTGATTTCGATCAATATGATTGAGTTAAATAATGCCACATTGTTCAAATACAAACCGAAATAAGCATTGTTCAAAGATTTTAATATTAGAGGGAATTTATTCCATCACTATTAGCACCTCCTATAGTTCATGTACATGAAAAACATTTAACAAAAAGTTTGATTTCAGAAGTCAATATGCTCTTGAATTTAAAATTTTGAATGAACGTGTTAATATTGTGTGAAGGTAGAGAAAGGGATCTATCCTTCTTCTAGAACATACGATGAGATGAGGTACTATCTTTCGAAAGTAGGCAGAGAGGATTGAGTAGTTACTCTATTGTGTTCTTTATTGAATATATTGCTCCATCCTTCTAGTTGCATTTCCCAAGACAAATAAATTGTGTTCGAATTTCAACATTGGATGTGTCTAGTTAACAAAAAACCACCGATAGATAGTATGCATTTTGTCTTGGAAGTGGACTTTGTAGAATGAGTAGGTGGCAATGAGAACACCTACCTTTATTGGTGCTGATCTTGCAAACCTCTTAAATGAAGTTGCAATTCTTACTCGAATATTTATTAAGTCTTACATTGTTTCTATCCCTCAACACTTTCTAAAATTTATAGGTTACCACAAAAAAATATTTTTAATTTTCAAGGAAGTCATTACATTGAGACTTTTGTGATATATAAACTTGATCATGACATCCATTAGTATTTTGTGCTACTTCTTTTCCATTAAAGGAACTCCATTTGTGGTAATCTGTGACATCCAAAAGAATCCCTTCGTTAAGATGATATTAAGATTTTTCCTTGTAGCTTATGATCATACCAATTTTGTAATTGCAACCATTTTAAACTAATAATGGATGGAAGCTAAAGGTTACTTTCTTTTATTTAGTTGGCTTATTGATGGTTTCAAATTCTACTTGGATTCTTAATTTACCTGTGACATTTGATCGTTTTATGAAACTCGGGTTCGAAGGGTATAAAACTATTTTAGGACTATGGATGCTTTAAAGATCCGGAAAGAAAATCCATTATGCATTAACACTATAGTTGTCACCACCAAGTGTGTCCTTGAGTGAATATACTCTTTATATTATTTATACTAACCTTAGACTATAAGAAACTGATTTCTTTATCCAAACAATTCTCCAAATATATATATCTTATATATATAATATATATATATAATATATATATATATATATATATTATAAATATATATATATTATATATATATATATATATATAATTTAAATATTCAATTAAAACAAGCATATCACATCTTCTTTCTTTTGTTCTACTCTTTCATATGCTACCGCCTTATGACATTCCCTTTGCAACATATGTGGTGCAATTTCTAGTTTATACAATTCTTCCTAGAACATAATTTCTAACTTGAGTGGCAGGAAATAAGTTGCCCTGCAACACTTGTTTAAAATAGACATTGAAATATTTTACTTATGGTTGACAAAAAAATATTTTTTGTTATTTATATATTTTTGTTTTAAATATTACATGTAAACTAAACATATAATGAATTACACATAATGTAATATCAATAATAATTTTTTTCAACTCCTTATTAAATAGTGAAGAAATTTAATATTTGCCTCATACATAAAAGTTATTTTTTTCCAATTAATTTATTTCTCTATAGAAAGTTGATGTAAAATAAAGGTGAAAATAAAGTATTTTATTTATGGCCAACATCAATTATTTTGTTACTACTATTTTAAATTTGTTGATATATGTATCATTTTATTAATTTTAAATGTAATGTAATGTGACAAGATCTTCCCCATACTAAGCTGTAGAGTGCCTCTCAACATAACAATATAAAGTATTATATTAGCATTGAGAGTTATCTAAGTTGGTTGAGTCCTTGTAACCTCTATTAGTGTGAGGTCATATGTTCAATTCTCTCGACACTCTTGAGGTCAATCGTCGTGGTTGAGCTAATAGGAAATGATTCTTTCAGGTAGATCTTCCTGGTACAAATATTCTGTAGACATAGTGGTCATAGATCTCCAACATGAAAAAATTACAAAATTACAAAATTACAAATCTCCTTTGATGAAGAAAAATTACATCCGCAACTTGACAAAATGCTACCAGCCTCAATTCTACCATATTTGTTGGCTAGTAGAAAATTTTCAAAAGTGTTAGCTCTATGCCATAACCAAGTAGCTATCCAAAAACTAATGGGACTATAATACTAGAAAACTATTAAGATTAAAACCCAATAGATTTCCATTAAGATGGAGAACCAAGAGGGTGAGGTGGAAAAAAATCACAATGCACATGTTTTTCAATATGACCCAATTGGCTATCCATGTGATCCATGCTTTCTTTGATACACCATTGATTGCGTTGGAGATGGGACAAGCTTTCTTGCATGTGTCATTGGTTCCATTGAAGATCATTCAAGAATGAAATGAGGTAATTTTTTCATCATGTCTTTCTTTTGAGATTTTTTCCATAGACATCTGATGTTGTTTGTGTGTGCCAAGCATTTATTTGAATATATTAGAATCTGAACCATAATGGACTATTCAGCTTACAGGTCCCTCTAATAAATGGTGTTATTCATGGTGATTAGGGGGATTAGTTTCCTATGTGTGGGTAGGTTCTGAGGGAAGTGCTGACTCAAGAGGAGGGTAACTAGATTGACCCCTATCCCCACCACACTAGCATACTAGGCCATATTGGTGTGGCATTGTGTAGTTGGACAAAACTTTGAGGAAACTAAAACTATAAAGAGAAATTGAGGCTTTCCACTGAATAAAGAGATGTGTAACCAAGATAGAGAGAAAACCAAATCCCTTGGAGGATTTCCTTTTCAAAATTCATCCAACCCACTTAAAAAGCTCAGATAAGCAACACGAAATAATGTTTTTCAAACCAAGGAGTACAAGTCCAACAACATCAAAGTCTGGGTATACAACAAAACAATGTCAACCTTGACTCTTATTCACTAGTGACAAATATAAAAGAAACATAGGGAATGAATTACCATAAAATTTTCATAGCCATCCTGCCATAGAGGTGCATAAAACCTAGTAAAGGAACCAAAATTTCCCAATCCCCAACCTACACAACAACCTATAGAAAAAAAACAACCCACCCCTTCTTCAGTTTATCAAATGACATTGAGGGATATCGCATAGATAGGTTGAGAAATAGACCCAGAATCAAACCCACCAGTTCTAGAAAAAGACCCCAAGTTAAACCCACCAATTTTCCACCGGTATAGAAGGCATACAATTCCCCAGTCTAAACAAACCAGACCATGAAGGTAGCTACCAAAAGGACTTCAACTAAAGAAAAAAGTTGTAGGATATCCAAATAAGACAAGTGAGCCTTGAAAATAATAAAATCCAACTTACCACTAGGATCACATGACCATGAGGAGAGGAGTACCAATGCAGTCCTATCACTGGTGGAGGAAGCACATCTTCATCACTCTATAGCTCCCCAAAATGCAAAAAAAAAATGATCGTTGGTCCCAAATTAAGCTCGCATGCCCCTATGTCCCTTGTGAGCACATGCAACATGAATTTTGGAATAGGCATGTACCCTTTCCATCAAACCTTAATGGTTTTACAAGTATTTTATAAGGCCTTCCCCCTCATTTCTCAAGAACCAAATCACCATCAAAAACTAATTCCCTCAACAATGAACCTCTGACCACCTTCCTGAACTCATCATGCTTGGTATAAATTGATCAAACTTGTTCTTCATGGGGGAATATTTTTGCATTGACCCTCACATTAATTTCCTTGGGATTTGTTGAGGTGGCCAATGCTCCCTTGAAGTCGTTATGCATTTGATTATCCACCCATGATTGGGGCTATATATATATTTTATATATATTATATAATATACAATTAAATACATATACACCAATATAAAATACATACTCTCCTCTCGTCTCTCTCTCTCTCTTATATTATAGTATATATATATATATATAATATATAGAGAGAAGAGAGAGAGAGAGAGAAAAGAGAAGAGAGAGAGTGTGTATGGTATTTTATGTTGGTGTATATGTATTTAAATTGTTGCAAATGCATGTATATATTATGTGGTGGTAAGTAGCATATGTAAATGTATAAGGTGTGATGAATTATATGATGTGTTATGTATAACAAAATATCATATATAGTGGTGTAATGTAGTAATGTACACATGCAAATACTATATATGATGATGATTAGTGTCCAATAAGACCTATATGGTTTATTACACCTTAAGAAGGTAAGATATTACTCGTAAGTATTTATCATTTTATTTCTATGCTTGAAAATAATTAAAAGAAACATTTCAAGATAATCATAGTTTTGAAAACTTAAAAGGCCAAGAAGGTTGGTAGTGTGGCAAATATTTTGAAAATTAAATTCAATGTGAGTACAAGATGTACAATATAAGAGAAAATTATTTTCATCTTCAACCTTGTTAATGTTGTAAAGGTGACAAACTGTTTGATTCCATGGTGTTTTGGGAATTGACCAACACTCAGTTTAACAAAGAATATCATGGAAATTTATTCTTATTCTAGCAATGTTTATTTTCTTCTTAACATTATTCAAGACATAGAGATATCTTTTATTTTTGAGATTGAGATTTATCACTTCCTTATAAGATCTTAGTTTCCTTTTTCACTTTAACTCTTTATCACCCCACAATATCTCCTTAAGTTTTGATGTAATAATATTTTTAACATTATCCTTATTTTGGAAAATGATTTCCTCCCTTATCCCCCAATGGTCTAGCCAATATTGGGCATCCTTATCCCATCTCCTCATGAGCTGAAGGTGGGGATTTTGGATATTGTTATAAGAATTTTTAGGAAATGCCTTCCACCTTGTTTAACTTCTTCCTATATATAAGATGCTTAGTCATAGCCATGCTTTCAATTGGGGAAATGATTTCTTCAATTGGGATGATCGGATAGGGAGTATTTCCTTTAATATTGATATTGTATGTTATAAGTTTCTTTTGGATATATTCTATCTTCCTCCATAACTTTGTGGAGATACTGCAACCCCAAACTTCACATCCATATAAAATAATAGGAATGTTGAGAGTCTCATCCTTACATTGGTTCTTCGATATGGATACTCAGTTCTGCATCTCTTCAATTTATTCATGAGTCACAGTTGAAATATCTAGGGGATTATTTTTTTTGGTAAGTTTTTGGAACATAGTTTGTCATGTGGGATAACAATAATGCTCCTCTTTTCTTCTATTTATCACAGTTTGAATGAGTAAAAATCAATCTTCTAATCAAGGTTATGTTGATGGAAAGATACATATCTTTCAAAACTAATTTGAATCTAAATATATCTTTCCTTATAACATACCTCTAAAATTGTAGCCTTTCTAAATATAAATTTTATCCTATAGTACTTTAGCAAATCATTTTTGCATCTCCATAGGTTTGACCAAAATTTGATGTGTTGAGTGAAAGTAATGGTAACTTCCCAAAAGTTGTTGAATCTTGTTCCTTTCCAAATAAAAACCTTGTATATAATGTCATGTATTTAATATTTTAGATATGATCCAAAAAACATTACTTGAAATGCTATGATATGTATTGTTTCCAAAGGAACTAGTGGTACTCAATTCAGACTAGTGTTTTGACTAGTCAAAAGCCCTAATTTCCATAGCCTATATTTCCAAAATTATAGCATATCTAAATATAAATGGTCTACCATGAGTACTTAAATGTGTCTTATAATATTTTTGAAATTTTTATTGTCTTTAACTTCATAGAAAAAAATTATAATGAAAATCTCAAGATGACTCTATTAAGACAAATTTTAGGATTAGTCAAAAACCTTAAATTCCATAAGATATATCTTAGAAATTATAAATATTAAAAAATGTATTTTTTTTATCAAAATTATTTTTCAATCTCCTCAAGACCCTAAAAAGTTTACAATAAGAAACTTGTCCAAAAAAGAGCTTATAGCGAAAGTTCCAATATGATTTGTTTGAAACTAATTTTAGGATTATTCACAAAACCTAAATTCCATAGGATATATCTCATAATACATAATGAACAAGATCCTAAAATTTTGGTCACATATACCTTCATATTTCTCTTTAATATCCTTAAAATTTCATGATTGAAAACTTAACAAAAAAATTATTGAAAAATCCAAAAATGCCTTAATAGAAGGAGAAAAACCATAGGATCATATGCACTTGATACCAAATGTTATGAACCAAACTCCAAAAATAGTATATGAATTCCAAGAATAAGAAACTTCATGCCTTGATGATTATTACAAGTCAACAAGTAATAATCCATTTCAAAGGGAGACCTCTATTTAAAATACATCTGATGCACAAGACAATATGCTTATATAAATGAATCTCCTTTATTATAATTATGAGATAAAGTGAGTAAATTTAACCTACTAGTAAGTCGACCTAACCATAAATAATAAAATAATAATTAATATGTTTTATGGCCTTAATGTATATCCATTAGGGCCCTTAATTGTGCTTATTGCAATAGGACCATGCATAATGAAGAAAAATGCATGAAGACATAGTTTGATCATCTAACTCATATTCTTGAGAAAAATCACATCAATCTCTTGGTTCAATAAAAAAGAGTTCCTAATAAAAGCCTTTTGATGCATGAGGAAAAAATAATAGAAAAGGAAAAAACATTAATCAAGCACGTGTGGCAATTGCATATCCACTTTCATCATAGGTAGTAGATTTCAGTGCACCACACCACTTAGCTTGAACTTAGGATGATATTTCATCTTTGGAGCCCTAAATTATGTCAAACATATTGATAGGGAATAACACCCCTATGAAGGTTTCTATGAGAGAATCAATAGACATGGATTCCTAACATTCCAAAATTTTATCTACATGCCTTCATCGGCAATTAATATCCTATCAATGTGCTAAGACCACTCATTCTAGTTTAGGCACATGAGTTGATTTCCTTGTTGATGTTGTGGTCATTGGTAAGATGAATTATGGTAGTCTAAATTAGATTATTATATTATTTTTCATCTATATTGATGCTTTCAAAGTGGAAAAAATTGGAGGACTCAACTTGCAAGGTCATTTTAGCAATGGTCCTATTTTGGAAATTTAAGGGTCACCTAAATCTTCTAGAGGTGTTGGGCGCAGGATACCCCAAGGGAAATTTTAGGGCTTAAAGCACAAATTTTGGTCGAAAGATGTAAATCCGATGTAAAGACTCTAAATCTTGTGGGTGTGGAGTGTGAAGTTTGTACATGATTCATAGGGTTTTCCACCCTTAATTTTGTAATGTAATGTCAGATTTAGATATATACCCATGGTCCTCGAACCATGGGATTGTATAAATAGATCAAGGCTCTGAGTTGTAAAGGAGGAAGAGAAAAAGAAGGAATGATGAAGAATTGAGTCTTGTCTGAAGTGTAGAGTCAAGTCTTTGGGTTGTAGAGTAGGAGAAGGCTCTGCACCTGAGTGTAGTTGAGTGCGCAAACCCCTGCAGCTAAGTGCGTAGGGTGAGTCGAGTCTATAATCATTGAAGCATTAATAAAGAGAAGTTTCACATCAATTCTATGTATCTATTTCCTGTTTTTATGCTTTGATTATTTTGGGTATGAATTGCATTTTCACTATTTATATGGTGCACGAACTTATATGATTGTTGATTAAGTAAATGTGAGATCAGTATCTATTTATGCAAAGATAACTAACAGTTGCAAGAATATAGGAAAGATCTGGAGTGTAACTTGGGGAAATAGCTTAGATTATTGCCATAAGCAACATGAAAGCACCTCAACCCTTGGTGAGGGTTGTGCGAAGGGGGTTATAACAGATCATGAAGGTATCACAGGTTAGGATAGTGTGCAAAGTGACCTGTGTGAAGGTATTCACAGTTGGACTAAATCGACCCCTCAGACATCTCCAAGGTGTGTAAACTTGGTTCTAGCATCCTCCCATACTACTTGGGGTGAAACTTCAGTCTGCACACCGCAGGCTGATGCTAAAAGGGCCAGTAGTGTAGGGATTTGTTTGGCTAATTAACTCTGAACCTGGGTCAAGCCCCCTCAAGCCAACAAATGGTTTCATTGTCGGGACTGGAATCTACATAGAGATGTCTCATGTCGTACCATTGGAATCCAACTAAGAAGGAAATTGACGGTTGCTTAGACAGGAGGATTCACGAGTTCACTTTGCAGGAGAACAAGAATCCATGACTGACAAAAGAAGAGTGGTTAGGCTACTACTTTTACAAAAATATCCACGAAATCTTCTGCGCATCTTTCCCTACTGAGTTGTACGAGTGGATTGTGAAGCTAGTAGATAGCCAAGGAAGGTGGAAACTTAATGGTCCTATTCTGTGGACCCTAGAGTTGGTGCGTGAATTGGAAGCATCAGAGGATAAGATCACGCGCACTGTTGATCACTGGCTCAATCGGATTATAGGAGGATTCATTACTGAGTTCATGGTAGAAACTTCAGTCAGCTATAGCGAGGCAGAGTGACACTTTCTCAAAGGACCGCAAGGTAAGTACGTAAAGTCTCTGAATACTTGGATTAAAATGCTATTGTGTGAAAATAGGGTTATGTAATTAACTTGATGTTTGGAGCTACGCGATGCAAAAAAACCTACATAAACGAAGGAAGTAAGGGACCAGATAATAGCCCTTTAGTTTCACATCTATGAGGGGGCAAGGAATAGCTCACGAAGTTCTCTCTGCGAAGTGTGATCCATTTGATAAGACAGAGGATTCCGTGCATACCACCCCCACCCACACCACCACCAGATTCACTACCTTCACCTCCATCTTCACCTGTACCACCTCTGCCACCACCGCGAGTAAATATGGAAAGCACGATAAAGTTACCTTTGTTCAAGGGATTGGGAAATGAAGATCCAGACCAGTTTTGGTTTGTGGTAAGAGCTGTATGGGAATCGTAGGGAGTTATAGATGATAATATAAATAAAACAACGTTGTTCACCACTCTATAGGATCGCGCACTAACCTAGTATATTAAGCATTCTAATGACAATCCGAATGCAGGAATTGTGGATATCCAAGTAGCGCTAAACAGAGAATTTAGCAGGTCGAAGTATGAAGCACAGTCGATCATTGGGTTCAAAGAAATCATGATGTGTTGGGTAGTGGAAGCCCCGCACAATGGTCATGGGGCACAAAGCCCAAAATTGTGGGTAAATATAGGGTAAATATTATGTGGGATGCGTGGAGCACGATTTATAATAAGTTGATTCAAAGGGTAGTCTGCCAAAAATAATGTAAAGAAATGTAAGTTGAGTCGGCCCGCCCAGGGATCACGATCCATGGAAATGTATAAATAGAGTGAGGCTCTATGGATAGAAGGTAGCTTTTTGGTATGTAATCTTGGATCTGTTATGTAATGGGTTTTTGAGAAGAAGTTTTGAAGCATCTATAAGTCTGAGTCGAGGGTATTGGGCAGTGGATAGAGGCTCTGTAGTTGTGTGCGTAGAGGCCTTGTAGAGTCTGCAACTGTGTGCGCGGACCCCTGCAGCTGAGTGCGTAGGTAGATCTGGATGTATTGATGATAAAGTGGAAATAAAGATAAGTTGATTTTGAAACATTATGTCAAACTGAGCTATTGCAGATCTAGTTAATTTATGACTGATATTGCTATTGATTCTTTATATGCATGGTATGTTTTGGATTAATGTAAATCTATATCTTTGTTAAATACATGCATTGGTTATCTTGATTAAATGTTTGCTTAAACACCATAAAAAGTAGGTTGAATCTACAAACAATGCATTAATAAGTATCAAGGAGTATTTTGGGACTATATCTGCGCAACGCAGGGTGGCGTGAAGCCATGGAATGGTGCACGAAACCTCCAAACCACATCAAGACATTCCAATGGTGCGGAAACCTGGTTCCAACACCCTCCCCTACTACCTTGAGTGAGACCTCAGTCTGCACTCTCCGGGCTATTTCCGAAAGGGCCGGTAGCTGCGAGATTTGTTTGGCTAAATAATTCTTTTGAACCTAGGTTAGGCCCATATAAGCTAACAAATGGTTTCATTGTTGGGACCAGGATCTACCAAAGGGGTGTCTGATGTTGGAACACTGGAATCCTACAAACAAAGAGCTTGAAGAGTGGTTGGAACTGAAGCTCCATGAGTTCGCAGTTTAGGAAAACTGAAATCCACGGATATCAGAGGAAGATTGGTTGGACCACTATATATACACATATATCCATGATGTCTTCTTCGCGACATTTCTAGTAGAGATTTACGAGTGGATTTCGAGGTTAATTGATAGCGTGGGAAGGTGCAGATTGGATTAGCCTATTGTGTGGACTCCATAACAGGTGCGCAGGCTAGTAGCCACCGAAGATAAAATCGCACGTGCAGTAGATCATTAGCTGGAATGGGCAATAGGAGGATTTATCATTGAGTTTGTGATAAACACAACTGTGAGTTATAGTGAAGTAGAAAGGTGATTTCTCCAAGGATTTTAGGGTAAGTATATCAAATCATTGAATACTTGGATTAAGATGTTGTTGTGTTAAAAACAGATTATGTGTGCTTATTGATGTTTGGAGTAACACGGAGTGGAAGAGGTTATTGCAGAACAGGAGGGGCAGAGAACAGTCCTTTGATTTCTATTTCACAGGAAAGAGAAGAGGAGCTCATGAGGTTCTCACCGCAAAGT
This sequence comes from Pinus taeda, assembly GCA_000404065.3. NCBI lineage: Eukaryota > Viridiplantae > Streptophyta > Pinopsida > Pinales > Pinaceae > Pinus > Pinus taeda. The sequence continues at coordinate 73,926 of APFE031062351.1, read as the reverse complement.
GTAGTCTATTTGATCAAGGAGCACTTCTCACTGATACCACCTCTGCCCACACCACCACCCACTTCACCTACATCAAATCTGCCCACACCACCACTGACCCCATGTCCAACCCCACCACCACCAAGAGTTGGGATGGCGAGCGTAGTAAAGCTACTAATATTTAAGGGTGTAGGAAATGAGGAACTAGGCTGGTTCTGGTTTGTGATAAAGTCTGTGTGGAATGCTCAAGGCATAACAAATGAAAACATCAAAAAGTCTACCCTAGTTAGTGCATTGCAGGACCATGTGTTGACGTGGTACATAAAATACTCAACCGATCATCCGAACAGGGGAATAGTAGAAATCCAGGAGGCGGTAAACAAAGAGTTTGGCCGACCAAAATCACAAACACAGTCGGTTATTGTGTTCAAGGAGATTGCAATGTTGCCTGGAGAAACTACGTGGGATCTGGACCAGAGGTTAAAAATCACTATTCACGAGGCTAACATGACATTGACGGATGTGCAGCATTGCGTGTGGTTTGTGGCATCATTGACACCACATCTAAGGATGGCTCTGTCACAACAAAAGATCTCAACCCAAGTTGAAGCACTGGAGACAAAAATGAGGTTGCACAAAACCCCAATACTGGATCCAGGGTTGGGAGTTCAGCAAATCCACACGCAACTATAAAAATTGAGTTTAGAAATGCAAAGATTGAAGAAAGAAATGGTGCCCCAACTAGAGGCATGTGCGGAGGTAGGTTGTATTAAATGCAGGAGTCAAGGGCATGATAAGGACCACTGCCCCGTCTCCTCGAATTATCTGGCGGGGGTTGGGGGGGCGATGCCGTTAAAAGTTGAGATACAAGGACCAAGTGTTGCACTTGCGCTTTGGTGTGCAATTTGTCAAGTGGGTGGAAAACATGCAACAGATAACTGTCACCTATTAAAAAAGTATACCAAAACACCACAGCAGCTGTATTACAACTTTTGTCGATCAGTGGGTCATGATGAGTAAATGTGTCAAAGTTATGACTTAACGAAGGGAAGAACCATAGCTTACCGAGTGCAGACTGAAGCGCGAGGAGGATTTCAAGGGCATGGCAGAGGAAGATAAATGGGGCCCAGGAAGGGCCACAGATAGCTGATCTGCTATAACTGTGGAGGGCCAAGACACTACACTCACGACTGCACTAACCCGACCAGGATCTCTTGCCCCTATTATGAGCAATTTGATCATGAAATGGTAGATTGTCCAACATTTATTGCCTAGATGTGTGAGAAGGGAGTGTTACAACCTACACCAACTCAAAATGTCCAAATGATGCGATCGGAACCACGCAAAGCGGACCCTAGTATAAATATGGTATTGAGGAGCGGTGCAACCATAGGAGGTGATACGCGGAAAGAGCTTGCAGGAGATGGGAAGAGGCATGATGCACCTACAAAGGAACCTAACTCTGAGATGGAACAAGGGATGCTGATGCCTAAGGAAGCTCAGAAGAGCTTTGCAGAAGTCTCTACTCCAAGTAGGAGGGACCAAACGGAGCTAGGATTGGATCCATCCATGATTACTACCTTTATCGAAACCTGCATGAAGCTGATGCGTGATAGTAAAGTCATTAAAGGATATAGGAGCTGATCACTAGGTGTTCCAAATCAGGTGAGCCGCACGTAGACTGGAAATAGTAAGACATGCTCTACGCACCGTCCAATAAATGAGAATGATAGCACAAATCAGTGAATACGAGATGGATCAGGTCATCCTGGACTCAGGCTCGGATGTGACTGTGTTGCCTAAGCAAACATTGGAATGCATGGGCAAGCCCACACTGCAATGGTCCCTGATTCAACTAAGGATGGCCAACCAACAAAAGATCTTACCAATGGGCCGATTGCAAGGGGTGATCGTGGACATTGAAGGCGTAAGTATGTAGACTGATTTCAAGGTAATAGAAATTGTTGATGACAGTAATCCTTACCCTACATTTCTCGGAATTGATTGGGCCATGGACATGAAGGAGATCATTAATTTGAAGAAACAGAAAATGATGTTCGAAAAGAAGTCATTGCGAGTAGTAGTTCTGTTGGACCCAGCAAAAGGAGAGCGCTACACCGAACTAGTGCGCGACAAGGAGAGTGGCGATGAATGAGATTGCATCTATCAGATAACAGTGCAAGACCAGGATCAGATGCATCCCATAGATGATTGAAGAATCTTATCGGAGCATGATAGCACTTGCACAGGAGATTTAGATGAGGAGACTGAGCGATGGAAGAACCGATTACAAGAAGTTATGACACTTAACTGTAATATGATGATTCGATCATTGCGACGAGTGACCACAGAAGAAATACAATGGCCAGTGGAGAATGGTGCAACAAATGAGGGGTAGCTCGTATCACAGGAGCACCCTGGTACGTCGGAAGACACACCACGTGCACCCAGATGGAGGGTGCAGATGCTGAGATATAGGATGTGGTTCCAGGTACGGATTGGAGGATGTACGTGGTAGCCACGTTGGTGCAGAGTGGTCATCCATCACCAACGAAGGGTATGGGTTCACATCGCGTGACCATAAACCCAACCGGAGCTACGCAAAATGATGGCTTGCAGGGCTGGGCAGGGAACTCTCTCCACGACTAGTACCTTTATAGTCCATCCTGCCTATAACAACATCCGTGAAAGGATTCAAAAGCTTTAGGAAGCTGGTTGGCACGGCAAAATACAACTTTGTAAGGTAGAAGAAACAGGGGCTAGACTCCGAGAATGCAGTACAAGGCTAGATGAAGAAATTCATAAGCTAAAATTAGAGGTGACCCACATGGGCTACTTAAAGGAACTAATGAAGGGATCAGTCATGGCTGGCGCTCCTACAATACTACACCAAGCCGCGACCCTGCTAGGATGGTTGTGATTGCACCTTTGAGTACCAAGATGCATAAACCACAATCCGGTATTAGAATCAAGGGAAAGCAAAGGGTGGTTGCAACTCGGGCTAGTCGGGAAATGGAAGACCCACACAACGGGTGTACCCACCTGACTATTCGTAGGAGGCCCATTCCTAATGCCCCATGCAGTTGAAAGAGGGTGTGAAACTATAAAACAAGCTGACGAGACACTGTGCAACATGACTACATTGCACATACGAAAAACGCACCTACATAACTAGGGATCCGATGCCACGGGGAAAGGATGGAAAGCGACCATTGTAGGTACTGTTCATGATATGATGACCCATTTAAGGCATAGTGGAGTGGGCGGCCAGCAATTAAGGTAGAAGAGTAACCGCAAAAATCGCATTTATGGGCCACAACAAGGGTGAACAACCGATTTTAAATTTGAAATCATATATAAACATAGTAAGGGTCACACAACCCTGCTTTACCGTTCCACAAAAAAGACGTCGTGGGTCCAAGCCGAGAGAAAGATGAATGACAAGCAACTAGAAGAAAGTTTTTGGTCTCAGGAATTGCCAAAACATTATTGGGAAGCAATCCTCAGGTCAACAAACCCTACTGCAGATAGTCCACAGAAAGCTATGCCGCAAATGGTCGAGCTCCATAAATCACCCCAAACGCCATGGACCAGGAAGGACCCCCAGATTCCAAAACCAGTAAGGAGGTCGGCATGAAACCTACACTTTAGCAAGCTCACAATGGAGGAAAAGGGTAAAACTGTCGCAATTGAAAACCAACTCACAAAGAGATAGAAAAGATAGATTAACGCCTTAGAATTCAGCCTCTTCGAGGGGGAAACCTCCTTTGCATTATATAAATGAACAATTCTTAGATGATTCAAATGACAAAACCTCCTTTCTATATATAAGAGCCTAAGGAGTCACAATATAAGCAAGTCAACCTAACAATAATAATATAAAGGCATAAAAATAACAATAGAGGGATTCTATAGGGCACAGTAATAAAAATATGGGGACAATAGGGGCACAACAATATTAATAAGGGATACAACTACAATAGTAATGGGGTAATCACTACTATTATAGGGATCTAACATGCCCCTCTCCTTCAAAAAGTGTTGTCCTCAAATGCTTGAGTAGTTTTGGGTTCTTCTGTATAAAATTCTCATCCTCCCATGTGGAATCTTCAGCAGATAAGTTCTTCCACTTGATGAGATACTCCGAAATTAATCGATTTCGTAGCTGTCGAGTTCTTGTTTCTGTGACTGCTTTTGATTCTAATATAATTTTTCCTTCCTCGTCAAGTTTTGGAAATATTATTTGATCTGGGAGCTTGTCGCCTATAACCTTCTTTAAATATGAAACATGGAAAACTGGGTGCACTCGAGAAGCTGCAGGAAGCTCCAATTTGTATGCCATAGTACCAATCCTTTTGCCAACACCTTGTATGGACCATAATACTTTGGTGATAATTTATTATCCTTCTTAGCTTGCTTGAGGGACATTTGTTTATATGGTTGTAGCCATAGGAATACCCAATCACCTACACCAAAACTTCTTTCACTATGATGTTGATCTGCCTATTGTTTCATTCTATTTGATGCCAACACGAGGTTATCCTTTAAGAGTTGGAGGACTTGTTGTTGATGCTCAATGTGATGTTCCATTGCTTAAACCTTAGAATTTTCTCTTAAATATGATGTGATGGATGGCAGATGATATCCATAAAGTGCCATAAATGGGGTCATTTTTGTTGTTGTATGGAAGGAAGTGTTATACCACCATTTAGTCGGAGGCAACCATTTGACCCATTGTGTCTATTTATCAGATACAAAGCAACAAATATATCCTTCCAAACATTTGTTTACTATCTCATTCTGCCCATGAAATTGAGGATGATAAGATGAGCTATGAGCTAATTGAGTACCAAGACAATAAAATAATTCTGTCCAAAAATTTCCAGTGAAAATGAGATCTTTGTCACTTGCAATAATCTTTGGGTTTCCATGTAGCTTTTGAATTGTTTCCATAAATGCAGTAGAAATTGTACTAGCTTTAAATGGATGTGATAATTCACAAAAGTGTGCATACTTGGTAAGTTTGTCAAATACCACCATGATGACACTCTTTCCCCCAGACTTGGGTAAACCTATGATAAAATCCATTGAAACCTCCTCCCAATGTTGGCTTGGAATGGATAAAGGTTGTAATAGACTCGGTGTCTTAATTGCTTCAACTTTATTTTGCTGGAAAACCAAACATTCCGCCACAAACTTTTGAATATCTAATTTAAGACCCTCCCAAAAAATTCCTTCTTAACCCTGTGGTAAGTTTTTAAAAATCCCAAGTGCCCTCCTAAGGGAGAAGTGTGCAATTCCATAAGAATATTTTGTTTTAGCTGGGAATTCTTATAGAGGTGTAAGCGATCTTTGTACCATAACGAATCATTTTGTCAGCTAAATTTATCTGACGTACTGAAATCTTGTTGTAACTTTCGAATAAGTGCCCACACTTCTTCGTCATTCTTCCATTCCTCCCTTGCTTCATTTATCCAATCTGGTTGGATATTAGAAATGGCGCACAACAATACTTCCACATCCTCATCCTTTCTTGAGAGTGCATCTGCCACCACATTTTTCTTCCCTTTTTTGTAGATGATTT
>APFE031062351.1:10402-67755 GCA_000404065.3 Pinus taeda | reverse complement strand
CCCTTGCTTCTTTTATCCAATCTGGTTGGATAATAGAAATGGCGCACAACAATGCTTCCACATCCTCATCCTTTCTTGAGAGTGCATCGGCCACCACATTTTGCTTCCCTTTTATGTAGATGATTTCAAAGTCATAACCCAACATCTTTGTGACCCATTTTTGTTGCTCTTCAGAGGATAATCTTTGTTCTAAAAAGTATTTAAGGCTATCCTGATCCGTTTTTACCTTGAAGTGTCTTTCTTCCCATTAGGTAGGGTCGCCATTTCTTAAGTGCATGGAGTATTGCCAGCATTTCCTTCTCATAAATAGCTTTGTGTAAAAACTTTCCCTTGATTGGACGACTTTCAAAAGCAATGGGTCTTTCATGTTGCATTAAAACAGCACCAATTCCATTTCCTAAAGAATCACATTCAATAATAAAGGTTTTTGTGAAGTCCAGTGTAGCTAAGGCTGGTGCTTGGCACAATGCCTCTTTAAGATGTTCGAAGGCCTTTGTTGCTTCTGGAGTCCATGAAAATGCATCTTTCTTCAATAATGTTGTTACGGGTGCTGCTATTCTCCCATAATTAACAAACTTATGATAATACCCTGTCAACTCGAGAAATCCTCGCAGATGCTTTATAGATGTGGGGATTTTCCATTCCTTAATGGCTTTAATTTTGCTAGGGTCTACCTTAACTCCTTCATGAGATACAATATGACCCAGATATTCCACCTCTTGTACTCCAAAGAAACAGATGGATCTTTTTTGCATATAATTGTTTCTCCTCCAATAGTTGTAGCACCCTGTTAACATGTTTAACATGATCCTTCTAATGAGCCCTAGAAATGGGTAACTATATGGGCTCATTCTGCCTCTTATTTCGACTTAATCCACCATTCTCATTAGTTTGTTTCATTTTTTTGAATATATTTATGCTAATAGAGTGAATTGGGTTAGTCACTTTTCCATGTGGTCTAATGAGTGTTTTATGCAGATTTTTTGGATAGTTTTGGACAAAGACAAGGAATTTATGAGAAAATGGTAGCCAAACTTGAGGAAAATAGGGAAGAGGACTTGTAGGGGGGTGTCCCCTTCATTAATTATGCCTTTCCTTAAATCCTCCATCGGAAACTTGGAGCAAAAATGCCCACATTAATGATTCCAAGGGGCAGCTGAGCAAGTCAAGTAGGACTACTATTTATCTTCAGTTCTAGGAAGTCGGGTTCCTTGATTTTAGGAGGACTATTGGACGTCCCCATTTGTATAAATAAGAAGGCTTCGAGCCTCAGTAGGTTAGCCAGTTATTAGTATATTTTTGTACTTTTGTGCAACACATTGTTCAACTTATTTTCGAGTTCCTTTCGAGAACAGTTTATGTGATGTAACTGCTATTTTTGATAAATGAAGATGAAACAGTTTTTGAGCCAGCACTGATCTATTTAAGAGGGTTGAATCTCTTAGGTTAGGGCCCAACCCAAGCTTCCCAACACCTCCTTTGTGTACCTATATGTTTTTGCTTCCATTCATGAGTTAATTTCTGTCACATAGATTCATTTTACTTTGTTAGATTAGGTTGCTTTTGATGGTTAGAATAGTTGTTTTTGCTTCAGTTGCTCAAGTAGGTTGCTGCAGTGAAAAAACAAGATTCAAAAAGGCCACAACAGGCCTTGATCTCCTTTTTCCCTTCTTGGGACTATGATTTGAGGTCAAGGCACTACTGTTGCCACCAAAAACACAGTTTTTGCTCTTCCATGCAATTGCTAGTGTGATACTTTGAGTTGGAAAGGTTGATACTGGTTCAGAATCATTTTATTAGATCATTTCTTATTCTGTTACCATAGTTCTCTCACATGCTTTTATGTTCATAAGGTATTGTTCAACATTTTCTATTTGTAGGTCAGAAATTAGATTAAGCTAGACAAAATTTTGTTTTTAGCTCTTTCTTTGGTCAAATTTGATAAGTAAATGTGTAGATCTCTTGCAGGACATCTCAGCTCACCATCCCTCCATAAAACAACTAGCACCAACTCACTTCTCCTATATTTCCCAACTCATTCACAACATTTCTCCAATCTACCCTAATTTCTGTGTTTTTCCATAAAGCCGCCTTCTTGCCATTTGAACAAATCCAACCATCACATTCGTCCTTGATCTTCCTTGACAAGTTCTGGACACCTCAACACCTTCATCCAGCCTTCATTTCTCTTTTCCCATCATTTTTCCACCTTCAAAACTCCAAAAACAACTTTCAGCGTCCTCCTATAGATCCTCTTGTAGAACCTCTTGTAGATCCCCTGCAGCCTCCTGTAGAATTTCTTGTGAGTGATTTTTCGAAGTCTGATCACAATGAAAGTCTTTAGAAGGGTACTAGGGGATTCTTAGGACCTCTTCACACCTTCCTCACCCTCTACAAAAGTGCCACCAAACCTCTGCATAGTCACAACCAGATAAATCACAAGCATAATAATTCCACACAAAAACACTCAAAAGTACAAAAAGATGATTTCTTCTCATTTCTTTTTAGAAGTAGCTTGAGTAAATGCAACTTACCTTTTCAGTAGTCAATGACACTCATTTCATTGGTTTCCATCTCTTTTTTTGCAAAAGTAGGGTTAGTGGGTAAACTAGGGTTTGCTAAGGTTTGCTTTTCATTCCAGTTTTCATCCTCTTTTTGCACCTAGACTAGCCTTTGTAAAGTTAGCTTTCTTCCATCACAGTTAAAACCTTCTTATGAGAACTCATAGAAGTTGGCTTAAGCTCCTAGCAAACTTACGCTAGATGATCAAGTGACAGGCTGCAATAAGAACTAATACTTGTGCATACAACACCATCGCTTCCAAGTTGTTACCATCTACCGGGTTGATAAAAGTAAAGAAGGAAGCCCCAGGAGTTGTCGTATTATTGCTGCAATACTGGAGCTCACCATTCTTTTTGGCACTGTTACTGGGGAAGCGTCGGAGTATTTTGTGATTACTACTTTCTTCTATTTTCTACTGCGACATTCTGCTAAGTGGTTTATTTCAGCAAAAGTAGAGTAGTTGTTTCATTTCCAATCTACAATTTCAATTCTGCAAAAGTAGATTAGGCATTTCTTGCTTTCATTTCAATTCTGCAATTTCCATTTCAACAACCGTAGACTAGGCATTTCCTGCTTTCAATTCAATTCTACAATTTCCATTTTAGCAAGTGTATATTAGTCATTTCCTGCTTTCATTTCAATTCTACAATTTCCATTTCAGCAAGCGTAGATTAGTCATTTCCTACTTTCATTTCAATTCTGCAATTTCCTTTCAGCAAGTGTAGATTAGGCATTTCCTTGCTTTCATTTCAATTCTGCAATTTCATTTCAACAAGTTCATTTCGGTAGTTGAAATTTGTCGTTCAATCCATTTCATTTTTGCAAGTACAAACAAAAACAAAAACAAAAATAACCCAAAAAGGGATTTCCTTTCATGCCTCGTAGGAGTAGAGATAATTCAAAAAAATGTTTGCCCAACACCCCCACTGCTTCACACAGCCAACCTTCTCTCTTCTTCGAGGCTGCAATCAAGAAACACCCTTAGGTAACATTCAAACATATTTGAAGAACCTATAGGGGAAGAAGAAGAAGAAACCCATTCCTCTGTAGCCAATGGCTGAAAAAAAAATGTTGGGAGTAGTACCTTGTCTTCCAACTCATCTCTTAGAAGTGAATTTGAGAATCGACTGGAAGATTTCAAGAGAGAGATGAGGCAAATTCTTGCCATGCATATCAAAATGAAATAAGAGGAAGCAGAGGGCTTTGGCCATTTTTTGCCCTAGATGCACTAAGAGGCATCCTAGGAATGAATGCCCATTGAAATCTATAGAGGTTTGTTCAATCTATGAAGAAAATCATTCCACAAACAAGTGCCCATCCTTGCCCAGATTTAAAGCTATGTAACAAGGGGTTCAAGTAGTCATTGAACAAACCTATTACATAGACCAAAGGAGGTCACATGGACCTAGACCATATCAACAGGGGATGCAACGGACATCTCATGCATACTACAACCCCAACCAAGTCACTTCTATACCTTCTTGGGGCCCCCCTGCTCATCCTTCTAGGTCCACGCCTCCTCCTTGGTCCTTCACATCTCCTTATTATGCCCAACTAGTTGTTCATCCATTTCACCCCTATACTCAGCCACAACCTCAGTGGAATGCACCTCATCAGGGATGGAGGCCCTAGTACAACTCTCCTCCCACTCTTTTGCCTCCACCACCTGCTCAACCACAACCATTGCCTCCTGCTCCACCAAGGCAACCCCAAATACCTACTCAACCGAACCCAAACCCGAATAATAGACTAACCCAGCAAGCATATAGTGTGGAATCACCATATCCAAACCCACACATTGGAGTAGCTCAACCCAATTGCAAAGCTAAGGTACAACAGTTCCAAACAACTCCTCTTGAGCTCAATGATATTCACCATAGCTCAGGAAGAGTATTGCAAAAAAGAGATTATATTGATATCATTGAAGGACCACATCCAGCAGAAGAAGATGAAAAAGAGAAGATTAAAGAACCATGGGCTACACTTGATGAAGAGATCACATCAAAATCAAAGATCGAGAGAGCTCCCTCATGGTTACCATCAAATCCTCCATGTATTCAAGAGAAAAATCAGCAAAAGGAGGAAGATGTGAACGTCATGATAGAAGAAGACATGAAGAATGATCCAGATCAGCAAAAGGACCAAGAACATCAAAACTATATTCAAATATAGTTCTAGACAGTCACCAAGTTGTAGCATCACTCTCTTCCTCAACTATGCTTGATCCCTTCAAATTCAAATCATTTGGTCTCTAAAATTCGGATACCTGTCAAAGCATGCATTTCAAGCCTCCACGTCATTTTGTCTATCATCTCGATGTGCACATGGCTCTATTGGAATTATTATTATACTTTAAAATGATTTTTTTTTCAAGTAGGGTAGGGTAGAGAAAAAAGAAAAAAAAATGAAAACTAAGAGAAAAAATAAAAATCTAAGGTGAAAACCTCCTCGGAGGTACCTCAGATTGGCTCATTGATTGAAAACATCCATGAGGCAGTCAATGGGTTGGAAAGAAGAGAAAAGGAAAAGAGAATAAGATCCTTGGGTGAAAACCTCCCTTGGAGGCACCCAGGGTAGACAATTAGGGTGAAAACCTCCTTGAGGTGCCCTAGTTGTTTCCAAAAAAAAGAGAAAAAGAAAAATAAAAATGAATTTCCAGTTGTATTGCAGATCTGCAGGAGAAATTCATGAAGTAGCAGCAGGTGCCAAGAAAGCTTTGAAACCAATACTATCACCTATCCTACCTTCCCTCACCCTTCTCCATCATTCTTGACATTCTTTCCACCTCACTGTGCTTCTTTTCTGAAAATTGTATTTTCTATAGGAGACTCCTCTAGAAATTATAGAGAGCTAAAAATGGATTCTAAAAGAAGTTTGGGGAACACGGAAGCTTCATAAGGTTTTATACATCCTCCTGCTGTCTTCAAACCTCTCTTCCAATCATCTCCAAGCTTGCATCACACCCCAAGCTCATTTTGCTTACTGTCCAAAAACTACAGGATGCTCTGATACAAAAATACATAGAGCAAAAATTTGTTTTTTCCCTAACTTGAAAACCGTGCATCTATTTAAAAAATTGTTTCATGAGGAGTTACATAGGGATGATGGCAACATGCCTAAGAAATTTCAGCCAATTCCAATGCATGGTTTCCAAGAAATTAGCCTCCATCACCTTCAGCCATTTTTGCATTTTCTCCATATCCGTGCATCCATTTAAAAACCTGTTTCATGGGGAGATGCATATGGGTGATAGTAACATGCCCAAGCAATTTTAGCCAATTCCAGTGCATGGTTTCCAAGAAATTGACCTCTATCACCTTTAGCCATTTTCAGTTTTTCTCAAAATCCGTGCATCCATTGACCACAATTTTTCTATGGGAAGTGCATAATGATGATGGAAACATGCGTAGAAAATTTCAGGTCAATCCAATCTACCTATTGGGAGATATGGACAAAACAAGTCATTGTCCCATAAAAATCTAGCATCAACAGCATGAGCATGCAAATCTGAAGGTTGAAGTAGACTCCTACAACTTAGATCCAGCCAGAGGATGCCTACACAAGAAAAACAATCACACATCAGACAACAACAAAGCATAGCAGTTGATACCCTTAAAAATCAAGCTCCAGAAGTAGAATCTGTGCAGCCACAGATGTGTAGACCGTGCAAGGAGCAGGATCCTGATTGAAGATCACCTATACAAGGAAGCTGAGCCACCAATCCAAAAGCCATGGGTGCCAGCAACAGAAATCAATGAACAGAACGCCAAATTCTGAGCATGCAACAACATGGTAGCGACTAACAGGTAAGTGACGAAACCCGTTCCTCTGTTGCATGAGTATAATTCAAAAACTACATGGACAAGTGAGATGGTTGTGATTAAATGAGATTGGTGGCCAGCTAATTGGCCACCCTTGTCTAGTTCAAACAACACCTTGTCCAGTTCAAACAATGCTCAGTGGGTGCAATCGGCACATGTGTTCAACCAACTCGAGAAGAAAATTGAAAATAGGTAGTGGTGGCTATTTAAACTCCAATGTAATTGATGGGAGGTGATTGCGGACAGAAAGCATAAGGTTTCATGATGACACTGCAGTAGGGACCAACATTCTAAATAATGCCAATGCACATTTTTGCCAGCTCACCATCAGCGGAAATATCTCAAAGAAAACATAAGTATGCCCCCTCAAAACTCCTTCACCACCTTTTCTTCCATTTCATCCTTGTCCACTTAGCTGCAGTAAGCTCTATACCACCACCATAACCTCGAAATCATCATCCGCTATTGTTTTCAGCCATTTTTCCGCTATCGACATTCTACAGGAAGCTATAGCAGTTCTACAGGAGGACCAGTGAGTAGTCTTGCAGAAGAAAAAGCAGGATTCTCATTCAAATTCGAACTCGAAAGAAGGTCGGCACGGAAAACCCACTCTGCATGTTATATATCCACAAAAGGTAATGGGATTTGGAGAGAAGTACTAAGCTAAAAAGAGAGGAAAAGTGAGAATAAGAAGTCTACCTGTGTTTTGAAATATATATCCAGTCTCTCCATTTTTACTCTCTGCACTGAAGTCCTGTCTCTTTCTCCTCTAGGGTATTCTACTGTGTAAAGAAGGGATGAAACCATAGAAAATCAAGCTTGTAAATAAGTGAATTTGCATTGAAAAGTCTATTTATTTTGTGAGAAAGGAAAAAAATTGTCTTGCTCTCTCTGTTGTTTTTTTAGAAAAATATTGATTTCCTCCAACGGCCCGAGAAGTAAAGGAAGGTTGAGAACAAAGTTTGAAGGGCAGGAAAATTAAAATTTGTTAAAAAGAAGAAACACGAAAAACTCTCTCTGTTTCCAGAAAAAACCTCAGTCGTTCCTCTATTTTCAGTTTTGAAAGTTTGTTGTCTTCCGCCTCACCTAAGAATTTCTAGCAGTTTCTAAAACATCATGATAGGGGGTTTTATGAGAAAAGAGCCTCTGAATTCCACCAAATTGCATGAACACCCAGAAGTGGTAGCCCTCTTTACTAGGGAAAATTGGATGCGTTTCTTTGAGAGAATTCATGGGTATGATGAGGAAGTGACAGAGGAATTTTTTATGTCTTTAAGACCCCATTCAAAGACCCATGCTACAGTCAATTTCAGGGGATTAACCATAGATATTACACCAAAATTCATCAGTAAAATTACAGGTCTTCCACTTGGGCTCCCCTAGAACAAAGAAGAAAAACCACTAGGAAAGATTGCTAAAAAGACCTTTTTCTAGCTTGATGAACACCCTATAGAGGATAAGAATGGGATTAGAAGGAAAGTATACCTCATCCATGGGGTGAGGTCAACTACCAGATCATGAAATATATCTCTTGTGAAGGAAGATACAGTATAGTCTATGGTTATCATTTCAGATTACTACATGAACTAAGATATGGAATGGACCTACATGCATCTAGAAAACTCAGTCTTCCATATTTTCTCCTCCAATCGTTGATAGAGTGTGGCACCAAATTGAATGCAGGGGTTCCAGACCAACTGGCCCACCATGGGCTCATCAAATGGCTGGTAGAGGATGCCCTCCAAACATACACAATCCATATAGCCTGGGAAATTTTCAAGAACATGTCTAGAGAAGATGACATAAAAACTTTCACTGATGACCTTAGTCCATCTAGCAGTGAAGAGGAGGAGTAGAAAGAGGAACTTGAGAAGGAAATCCATGAGGAAGCACAGAATATTCAATTAGAAGAAGAAAAAGAAGAAAAAAAGAGAGAGGAGGAGAAGCATGACACAACCACAGTTGAACCAAAAGTAGAGAAGAGGAAGAGGACAAAAGCTGAGAAGAAGAAGCCCAAGACAGCTCAGAAAAAGATTGCCACAAGAAAGGCAGAAACTCAGCAAGAAAAGAAGAAAACACGACCAGAGATAGCAGAAACAAAACCAGAAATAGTAGACACAGGCAAAACTGCAGAGGATGAAGAAGAAAAACAGTGAGAAGAAGTGTCTCCTGAGACACTTGGAAGAGAACCATCAACTATTCTTGCTGCACTTAGCACTCCAACTAAGCAAAAAGGGAAGATAAAAGGACAGAGATATATGTATTTCAAAGCTTGGAGGAGCACCAAAATCAAGGTGGGCAAGCCCCAGCCACCTTCTAAAGAACCCATTATCATTGAGGATGCACCTACTATAACAAAGGATGAATCTCCCTCCAAAATCTCCATCACTTACGAGAGAGGGAGCCCTAAAACCTCCACCTATAAGGAAAGGATCAAATTAATGGACTCTAAAGCAGTCCTACAGGAGGCACAAACCTCTCGACAGGAGACATTGGCTAAGCTCAAAGAAACTGAAAAACTGGAAAAGAAGGCAGAAGAACAGTCCCAAGAGGAAGGTAAGGCAAAAGAGATACTAGAGCCTGGACCTCAGCCTAACTTAGGCTCCTAATACAACCTTCTAGAAGGTGGGAAGGTCATCCTACAAAAATTTACAGTGCCTCTTTTCTTCAAACTGGAAAAGGAAAGGGTTAGGACCCACACCTAGATGCAAATTGCAAAATCCAAAGGGGTTGAAGACATAGGGCACATGGAAAACAAGTTGAGAGAGATGAGTAGAGAATTGAGCATGGTAAGGCATACATAGAGCATCAAAAGGGATCAACTGCAGGAAGAAAATGAATTGTTGAAAAAGTAGCTACAAGAAAGGGAACTTCAAGGAGCAAATGAGCAGTCAATTTTGGAAGGACAACAACAGCAAGAGGGACCCCAGGTAGATAGTGAGGTAGCAGAGAGATAGCAACAAGAAGAAGCACCACAGATAGATAGTGAGACACTGATGAAAAAACAACAATAAAAAGAATCCCAGGTAGAAACTAAAGTGTTGATTTTGAAAAGGCAACTACAGGAAAAAGAAGCTCAGTTAGCCTGCATGGCTAGCTAAGTAATGGAGGCATTGTAGTGCAGGCAACCAACCAACTACTGTACCTAAAAAATTAATGGCTCCAATTCCAGATTAAGACATTGGCCCAGAGGGGCACAATACCATTTCAAGATTATGGCCAATTTACGCATTTATGTGATCACGACTTAGCTGAGGATAAAGCAAAGCTAGCAAAATTTTACCTACACAACATGGAACTTACTGACATGAATTTATGGGATCCAAATGATCCATTGGGAGACTTACAGCTAATGGCTATGGCTTTGTGGATGAGCCATGAAGAAAAGAGAGCAGTGGAAATTCAGAAAATAATGGCAAAAGAGCTAAGTGAGCCCCTGATGATTAGAGCAGAACCAGCAGAACCCTTGGCTCCAATCTATGCCCAGCAACACCTTGTAGCTAATCCTCAAGTTCTCCTTGACTATGCTGACAAGAAAGCACATGATATTGCTCATTTCGAGGATATGGAGAGATTGTTTGGCGATGACTACCTTCATGCTTGCATGAGAAGGTGGAATACATTGCCACATAGCCTAAGGATCAGGGAGTATCACTCCCCAAACAGAATGAGGGAAGCCATGAGGAGAGTGCCCCTGTAGAAGCACTCAATGAAAAATTTGAAAGCCAACTGGAATGATCTTAAATTTAGTCCTCCACTACTGCTAGGACTGTTGGAAGGAGTTAAGGAGGAGGAAGAGTAGAAAAAATGGGAAGAAGTGGATAGGAAAACATGTTTCCATGATAGAGAGGAAGACATCACATCAGAGGCTTGGGATGTCAGGGAATCTGTCAGAGCCATTAAAGATGAAGAGTTAGATTAGTTGCTCAGAGGATGAACAACCCATTCAGCGGGGGGGTGATGATGAGCCCCAGAAATGGGTAACTATATGGGCTCATTTTTCCTCTTATTTCGACTTAATCCACCATTATCATTAGTTTGTTACATGTTTTTGAATATATTTATGCTAATAGAGTGAATTGTGTTAGTCACTTTGCCATGTAGTCTAATGAGTGTTTTATGCAGATTTTTTAGACAGTTTTGGATAAAGACAAGGAATTTAGGAGCAAATGGTAGCCAAAATCAAGGAAAACAAAGAAGAGGACTTGTAGGGAGGGTTTCTCCTTCATTAATGACCCCTTTCCTCAAATCCTCCATCAACAACTTAGAGCACAAAGGCCCACATTGATGATTCCAAGGGGCAGCTGAGCAAGTCAAGTAGGACTATTGTTTATCTTCAGTTCTAGGAAGCCGAGTTCCTCAATTTTAGGAGGAATATTGGAAGTCCCCATTTTTATAAATAAGAAGGCTTCAAGCCTCATTAGGTTAGCTAGTTATTTGTATATTTTCACACTTTTGTGCAGCACATTGTTCAACTTATTTTCGAGTTCCTTTCGAGAATAGTTTATGTGATGTAACTGCTATTTTTCATAAATGAAGATGAAATAGTTTTTGAGCCAGCACTGATCTCTTTAAGAGGGCTGAAGCTTTTGGGTTAGGACTTCCAAAAATTGAACATAAGGGTAAAAGATATTCTAGAAGAGCATAGGATTGATGTGTTCATAGGGACTTTAAAGGATGATATCCAACATGAGGTTCGCCTTTGGGAACCTGATTCATTGGAGAAGGCATTCAGGGGAAAAAAAAGTGTTGCTTTTTGTATCCTCATAATGTGCTATCAATTCTTCTGTAAAAATTTCCCAAGTGACAATTTTTTTATGAGAGCAAAGCCATTGATACCATACAAATTGATTTGGTTCCAATTATAAAGTGGAAATACCTACCTTTTGTGTGTTTTACACATTATTGAGATCGAAAAATTGCTCCATCTGTAGTATCCATGTTGCGGGATCCTTGCCATCAAACTTCCTCATATCAATTTTTGGAATATGGTGGTTCTTAGATCCAATGTTAGAGTCTATGAAATCATGATTAACATTTATTTTTTTCTCATCATGAGTTTCCTTTACCACCCTTTCACCATTAGTAAGTATTTCTTGTAGAAAATTTGTCAAATCTGTCTTCAAATATGCCATGTCTGTCTTCAAATCTATCTTCAAATCGTCCATATTAGCTTCCATGTCATTCATCTTAGCTTCTACATCTTTCTTTAAACCATCCATCTTAGATTCTGTTGCTTTTTGTGCAAGTGACATTTGTTGCACTTGGTCTCGGAATTTTGATATATCATGTTGCATTTCTTCCTCTTCTTCATAAGTCATGCTAAAGCTTTCAGGTTGCTTACTAGGTGTGCGCATTTTGTTTCCTCAGGGGATCAGTTACCGATAATAATGCTATACTATGCCCTTTGAATTCCTTCAAAATAGTTTTTCAAACCAAGCTTAAGCAAAAATTCAAAAAAACTCTACACACCTTTTTTCACTTTGTAGGAGCTCGATATTGCCTCTAATGTATCTCTGTAATTTTAGATCTTCCAGTTCTGAAATTGTGATCTGCAGTAACACTCTGCATCCTCTTTCCAATGCCACCAATCTGATCGAATTTAGATTCTCCAAGGAAGAGTTATACACAATCTCCCAAGATGACTTGATTATATACCTTTTCAGAAGAGCGAACTTGTATGAAGTGCCATGTGTCACTGTTTCGACCTTAGGATCTGAAAAATATACACAAGAAACTAAAATCTATCCTCTTTCTATAACTTCTTACAAAATTTCAATCTAATGCTCAAAACAAAGTTTATGATTATTTTCCCCAAGTCACCTGTTTGGAATGTAATTCAGGAGTCTGCAAAAAGACCGAATTTCTTAGATCATATCTCTGCAAATATTGCATTAAAAGCTTTAAAATTTCAACGCGATTTCTTCTCAAATGGGTTTTTTTTTGTAGCATCTGAAATGTCACAGAAAAAAAGTTATATCACAAATTCCACAATGACCTGTTTGGAGCAGCGAAACCTTAGAATTCAAACCTCTAATACCAAATGTTATGAAACCAGCTCACAAGGAGATAGAAAAGATAGATTAACACCTTAGAATTTAGCCTCTTCAAGGGGGCAACCTCCTTTACATTACATAAATGAACAATTCTTGGATGATTCAAATGACAAAACCTCCTTTCTATATATAGGAGCCTAAGGAGTCACAATATAACCAATCCGACCTAACAATAATAATATAAAGGCACAAAAATAACAATAGAGGGATTCTATGGGGCACAGTAATAACAATATGGGGACAATAGGGGCATACCAATATTAATAAGGGATACAAATATAATAGTAATGGGGTAATCACTAATATTATAGGGACCTAACATTGTGATTGCACCTTGGAGTACCGAGATGCATAAACCATAATCTGATATTAGAATCAAAGGAAAGCAAAGGGTGCTCACAGCCTGGGCTAGTTGGGAAACGGAAGACCCACATGATGGGTGTTCCCACCTAACTATTCATAGGAGTCCTAGTCCCAATGCCCCATGCAGTTGAAAGAGGTCATGAGACTATAAAATAAGCGGCCGAGAATCTGCGCGACATGACTGCATCGCACATACGAAAAATGCACCTGCATACCTGGGGATCCATTGTCACGGGGAAAGGATGGAAAGTGATCGTTGTAGGTATTGTTCATGATATGATGACCCATTTAAGGCATGGTGGAGTGGGCGGTGGGCAATTAAGGCAGAAGAGTAACTACCAAAATCACATTTATGAGCCATAACAAGGGCGAACGACCGATTTTAAATTTGAAATCATATATAAACATAGTAAGGGTCACACAACCCTGCTTTACCATTCCACAAAAAAGACGCCGTGGGTCCAAGTCGAACGAAAGATGAATGACAAGCAACTAGAAGAAAGTCCATGGTTTAAGGCATTGCTAAAACATTATCGAGGAGCAATCCTCATGTCAACAAACCCTACCGCAGATAGTCGGCAGAAAGCCACGCCGCAGATGGTCGAGCTCCCTAAATCATCCCAAACGCTGCAGATTAGGAAGGACCCCCAGATTCCAGAACTAGTAAGGAGGTCGCCACAACACCTGCACTTTAGTAAGCTCACAATGGAGGAAAAGGGTAAAACTGTCACAATTGAAAGCGACAAGGAGGAAGAGGGTTCTCCAACATATGTTGAAGAGGTAAACCCTAAAGAGGATCCCATCCAACCAATACGATGACCCAAGTATGTGGCCCCAAGCAAGGGGAAGGTGAAGGTACCTACCAATCTGGATGAAGTCGACACTATACTCATCACCCCGTCTCTTCCGAAAGGAGTCCTAGTGGAAAGCTCGGTGGTTGGTTGTATTGTGACAATGAAATTTGAAGCTTGGGACCTGGCAGATACAACAAAATTTACCCATTTGGCAACTGGTGCACTGATGGAGCAGAGTGCAGAAGGGACGGATACAACACTACAACCAAAGGAGTGGCTACAGAAGGTGGAAAAAGTTGGGTTGCTCTATCTCTTGTCCATTCCCCACTTTCTTCGGCCCCCTATCACAATGTTGTTCATAATGCAGTTGCTCTGTTTGGTCCATGAGGACATATTATGGATTAGCAAACCCGTCTGCATCATAGCTGAACTTGTTCATTGGATCTCATAGCTTCCTTGTGAATGAAGAGACCCCCGAGAAATTGTTGATAGAAGTGGCGATGTAACAATGATAGACAACTAGAAAAAGAAGTATAATCTCAAGAAGGAGCAATGAGGATACGTCATTGATAGCATTTCAGATAACACAATTCACGTCACCACCCAGTTGCTGGTAGGGAAAGTGATGGGGAAATGTCGTGGCACTGAGGTTCTAGTAGTAGTCATTGCGCTCACTAAGGAATGCGCAGCTGAAGAACAGTTCAATTGGTCACAATTCCTTTGTGAGGAGTTCCTGACCAATTTCTGAGAGGTCTAGGAGGAGGGCAAGACCTTCCATTATGAATGATTGTTGCTATCCATTATGTTGGTTACCACTGACTTACCCGAAGATAGCCAGTTCCCTGTTTTGGACCAGGACTGGCCAAAAGCTGCCAAATACGCTTCCCTTTGGGCAACAAGGGATGTTGGACAAATCTAGAGCATCAAGATCTTTTGGATACTGATGGATGCGTATGTGCGTCTATGGACTAATGAGCAACCTTACCTGTCCAACAAAATCTATGAAAGTGCGAAGCATATTGCTGAGTTTAAAGCAAACATGCACTTTGTCTACATCAGGGTGCGTAAGGACCCTGACTACATATGGACCTCACTCCCTTTTGTTGCCATTGATGAAGCTATTGATGCGGTTTTGGATACCTGGCCACTGGCATGGCATGGACTAGAGGCAGTAGGGTGAGATGAGGCCACTATCTAGAAGAAAAAGGAGGAAGCTAAGTACACTGTACAGCAAAAGCAGAATGAACAACATGTTATAGAGGTTCGGGTAGCCTAGGAGGTGGCATAGATGGCAACAAGAAAGGCACCACTAGGAGGGGCTGCATCGACAAAGGAAAAAATCAGTCAGAAGGCACCCACTAAGATGGTCGTGGAATAACCACCATCAACCACCACGGGTGTGCCTTTGAAATGACTAGCAAAAATAGAATGGATGAAGCCATGAAAGAAGGCAAATGCGTCTAAATTGGACAGCGAAGTGACCACTTTAACCTAGGGCGACCTAAATGACATAGGGGACACCATTCGTGACGCCACTCAGGATGCCATCAACGAGGCCATGTCAGAGCAGCAGATTGTGTTGGGGGAGCTTCGTACACAGCTACAGGAACTTGGGATATGGATTGCACCAATGGGCACCAACACTACTCAAGGGGTTCCGGTATGACAGCCACTGAGCCGTTACTGAAGACCCAAATGGCTCATACCATCACGATTCCAGCAGGAGAATTGATCATCGTAAACGTGGAGGACTGAGTTGTGCTAGGACGGCTTATAGGGCTGGGACTAAATGTGGCTACCCTACCTCGAGAAAGGTTGCAACAGCTCCAGGACAGTGCCAAGGAAGGCCGCGCTAAACAAGTACTTCGAGAACATAAAATTAATATAGAACAGCTACACCTCCAATGGGATGAAGCAGTCACATAGAAGCAATAGGTGGAACGGCTAGTAGCAGAAGCCTGCTCGAGTGCCCCTGAGCTGGAGATTGGGGTTGTGCTGCTTATTGAGATACGAATCCACAAATTGGCTGCTGGGTTTCGTCAAGCAAAGGAGGAAGCCGTGTGGATCTAGCTGGATCTCAGTTTGCAGATCTTGGACTTAAAACTACAGGTTCAGCCATCGATGCCCCCAGAGATCACTAAGCAATGCAGAAACATCATTACCTTTGGGCGGGAGATGCTCCCACATTCAATGAAAGAACGTACCAACCTGTTAACCTAGTCGATTGTTACGCTCACCTCCCTCCAGGAGGATCCAACACTTCAGCGACTGGAAACCGATGTCAGGGAGCTCCATCAAGCCTATGATACGATTAAAGGAATTGTGCAAACCATTTCTATTATGTAGCGCTTGGCTAAGATAAGGGAGGCCTAGGATTTGAAAATCCAAGCTAACACCGCCAGAAAGAAGGAAGCAGTGATTAAAGCTCGTCTCCAACTGTGGCTGGATGAGGCATTTGTGGTCTCAACCACCATAGAGTGCAAGGTAGCACACATGCAGACAGAATATGCCACCATGGATCCATTAGAAATAGAGACTAATGTGTCGGCGACATGCGTGGAACTGATACAACAAATGATGGAAGAGTTTGCTGCCACTACAAGAAAAGCACGTAGGCTATTAACCGACCTCCATGTAAAGATTGTCACACTAGCTGAGTGACTCGGGATGAGTCACGATGATTGTGTTGGGGGACTGTTGGGTAGCGGAAGCCCTGCACAATGGTCATGGGACAAAAAGCCTGAAATTTTGTGTAAAGATAGGGTAAAGACTCCACGGGATGTGCAGAGTGCGATTTATAATAAGTTGAGTCAAAGGGTAGTCCACCCAAAAATAATGTAAAGAAATGTAAGTTGAGTCGACCCACCCAGGGATCGCGATCCATGGAAACGTATAAATAGAGCGAGGCTCTATGGATAGAAGGTAGCTTTTTGGTATGTAATCTTGGATCTGTTATGTAATGGGTTTTTTAGAAGAAGTTTTGAAGCATCTGTAAGTCTGAGTCGACGGTATTGGGTAGTGGATAGAGGCTCTACAGCTGTGTACGCAAAGGCCTGGTAGAATCCGCAACTGTGTGAGTGGACCCCTGTAGCTAAGTGTGCAGGTAGACCTGGATGTATCAGTGATAAAGTGGAAATAAAGATAAGTTGATTTTGAAACATTATGTCAAACTGAGCTATTGCAGATCTGGTTAATTTATGATTGATATTGCTATTGATTCTTTATACACATGCCATGTTCTGTATTAATGTAAATCTATATCTCTATTAAATATTCACATTGTTTATCTTGATTAAATGTTTTATTAAAGACCATAAAAATTAGGTTGAATCTACAAACAACGCATTAATAAGTATCAAGGAGCATTTTGGGACTGGATCTATGCGAAACAGGGTGGCGCGAAGCCACGGAACGGTTTGCAAAACCTCTAGACCACATCAAGACATCCCAAGGGTGTAGAAACCTGGTTCCAGCACCCTCCCCTACTACCTCGGTTGAGGCCTCAGTCCGCACTTTGTGGGATGTTGCCGAAAAGGCCGGTAGCTGTGGGATTTGTTTGGCTCAATAAGTCTTCTGAACCTGGGTCAGGCCCATATAAGCCAACACAATGCTACTAGGTGAAATCCTTAGGAGTTGGATCAGAGGTTGAAGTGTATGATTTGTGAAGCTAATATGAATTTGATAAATGGAAAACATCACGAATGGTTTGTAGCATTGCTAACGCCACATTTAAGGAGTGCGCTATCACAACAGAAGTTAACGACTCATGCAGAGGCCTTAGAGATAGCGATGAGGCTACATGATACCCCAATGCAAGATCCTAACTTGGGAGTTTAGAAGATCCACGTGCATTTGAAAAAATTATCCCTTGAGATGCAGAGTCTAAAACATGATAGGACAGCTCACTTGGAAGTGCGCGAAGAGGTGTGGTGCATAAAATGCAAGGGTCAGGGTCATGATAAGGACCATTGCCTGGTGTTCTCAAATTACCTCGCAGGAGGATGACTGATGTCGTTAAGGACAGAAGCACAAGCAGGACCTAGCATGACGCCTGCTTTATGATGCATGATTTGTCAAATAGGAGGGAAACATGCTACAGACAACTATCATTTGTTACAAAAGTATACACAAAATTTGTAGCAATTGTTTTGTAACTTTTGTAGGTGAATGGGACATGATGAGCACACTTGTAGAAGCTATGAGCTAATCATGGATAGAACTCCCACCTACAGAGTTCAGGTTCAGACGCGACCCTTAGACCAGAATGGAGGAGTGGCACGAAGAGGATTTCAGGGGTGCGAACGAGGTCGAGGTGGAGGAGGACCTGGAAGAGGTCGTGGACAACTAATATGCTACAATTGTGGAGGGCCAGGACATTATGTTCGTGATTTTACAAATCCAACATGCCCATCATGTCTGTATTGTACCTTCTTTGATCATGAGACAGAGGATTGTCCTATGTTGATAGCTAGGATGCGACAAGGGAATGCTACCACCTCCCCCGACTCAGAACCTGTAGATGATGAGGTCTGAGCCGCGTGAGGAAGATACAAATGTGAACATTGTACTCCAAAGTTCAATCACGGTGGGAGATGATAAAGGTAAACAACTCGAAGATAGTACTTGGGTTCACAAAGCTCTAGCTAAAGAAGCGGAGTTTGATTTGGAGTGCGCTCGAGAAACCTTCATGGAAGCTAAGAAGAGCTTCACTGATGCCTCCACTTCAGGAAGAAAAGATAGACCGGAGCTGGACATGGACCCATCTATGCTTACGACGTTCCTGGAAACATGCATGAAGTTATTGCATGACAGTAAGGCTGTAAAAGAATTACAGGAACTCATTAACAGATACGCTGAGATAAATGAGGTTAACTGCACAGATTGGAGAATATGAGATGGACCAAGTAATTCTAGATTTAGGATTAGACGTGAATGTTCTGTCGAAGTATACATGGGAGTGAATGGGGAAACCTATGCTACAATGGTCTCCTATTGAGCTATGAATGGAAAACCAGTAGAAGATAATACCCATGGGGCGATTGCAGGGAATCATTGTGGATATTGAGGGAGCGAGCACGCTAGTAGACTTTGAAGTAATAGAGATTGTGGATGACAACAATCCATACCTCGCACTCATAGGAATTGATTGGGCCATTGACATGAACAGGGTGATTAATCTGAAGAAGCGCAAGATGATTTTTAAAAAGAAGTCACTACACGTAGTTATAACTTTGGACCCTCCTGAAGGATCGCGGTATACCGGTGCGTGACTATGAAACTGAAGATGATTTGGGTTGCATCTATAATATAACAACGTGAAACTAGGACTGGGTGAATCCCACCGTGGATGGACGGCTTGCATGGGAGTGCGAGAGCTCCTGTACTTCAAATTCGGATGAGGAAATGGAGCGATGGTAGAACCGGTTACATGAGGTGACTACACTAAATTGTAATATGATGACAAGGTCGCTATGCTACATATCAATAGAAGTAAGGGACCTTCCCACTTATGATGGGTTAAGTGAGGTAGATACCTTCTTAGATAGATTTGAAAGAGAAGTGTCTGAAAAGCAACGCTCCCAGGCCTTGAATTGGGTACTGTGCGCTACCCCCGCGAGATCATGGGGTACGCACAAAGGGAGCTTTGAGGAGAATGATGAACACATGGTTTGGGAAGCCTAGAGCATGATTGACAGATAAATACAATGGGCAGGATAATTTATGTGCATATCTAGCCAAGTGCATGCTGACATATGGAAAACAACCTACGCGGATGCGCATGAACTCCGCGTTGAGAGGTATGGTCAATAAGCGTATGTTGGGGGGACATATGTGCATTTGCCTCTTAAGGTTGGATATACAGTATGTGGGAAGAACAATCTCGATTGGTTGATAGAGTAGAGGCTATAATAGCTATGGAATCTATCATGTCTAGTCCATGCATAGTGGTGCTCGTAGGGATAATAGACTGCGAATCCCTGGAAGAAAGGCTCGTGTCGTTGGAAGAGCTCGAAGACGAACAATTGGGACTCGATGAGGAGATCTAGTAGGGTGATATTAGGCTACAAGAACTCATGAATGCAAGAGTTTGGTTGAGGGAGAAAACTGCCATGGCGGAAGTGGAAGTCAAGAAGCTTGAGGAAGGAATAAAGAAGGACTTTCTTGATAGAAAGACCATAGTGATAAAGCAAGACAAGCTCAATTACATTGACTGACTTGGGGACCACTACCGAGAGTTTCTCAATTTTCTACATGGGATGGGACCATATGTTATTAAGGAAATCACAGATGGTGGTACAGTGTAGTTGGTAAAGTTAAATGGAGAACTCTTCCCAAGAAAAGTAAATGGGAGTCGATTGAAGCCTTACACAGGTGGCCCACCCATATGACTAGCCACGGCAACATAGTATTAGTGATCTAGGAAGCTAAAAGGAGGCACGAGACTATAAACTACTCTACCCGAGAGCTGCACGATGTCAGGATTGCACGGAGTAGTGAGGTGTCACAGGGTCCATGACAATGCAAGGGTAGCTGCACTGTCATGCAGGTTGGCTGGAAAGTGACCGTTGCAGTCACTATTCACAATGTGATGCTTGGTTTGAGACCAAATGGAGTAGGTGACAGGCATTTAAGGAAAACTTTATGGGCTAGATTTGGGAAAATCTGCTGCTAAAGGAGCATTAATGGACCAAATTTGGGGGGAACGGTCGAACTCAAATTCAAAAGGCACTATAAATTACAAAGGGCTACCCAGCAAACAACAATTGGCCATTTTATAATTGAGCTATTGCGCGCCCTAAGATTCAGGAACTCTGATCTGTTCAATCCTTTGAAGTCGAAAGCATTGTTTGAGCACTTACCTAAGCCGTTGAGAGATTTGTGGAACAGCAATATGGTAGTGTCTGAAGAAGCCATGGATATCAAAGAGGTGACCACTGAAGAGGTTGTGTAGGCCATGATGATAGGAGATGGCCCAAAAAGCGTTGGGATAGTTGTAGAAATCCCTAAATCATCGCGCACTCCGAGGCCTAAGAAAGACAAGTAGCCTATGGTATCGGTGTGCATGTCCCCTAGAAACTTGCTGAGAACTAAATTGACCATGGAAGAAAAGGGGAAGGTGATTAATTTGGAAGCCGATGAGGAGGAGGAAGACCTTGAGGAAATGTTGGTGGAAGAGGAGGTGGACGAAGAAATGGAGGAAGAAACCTAGGGTGCGAACCCTTTGACCAGGTTGTCTGCGTATGTTCCTCCATGGAAGGGGAGAGCAAGGGTGCCCAAGGACCTAGATGAGAACAAGATCTCTCTATAGACTCTACTTCTCCCCAATGATATCATTTTTGAAGGAGTGCACTTAGGACGAGTGCTGGTTTAAAAGTTTGAAGATTGGGATCTCGTGGACCATGAGAAATTCCCACACTTGGCAATCGCGTAGCTAATGTGGCCGAAGAAAAACACAGTGGCGGGATTCATAGAGTTGGAGCGACAGAAGTGGTTGCGTCGAGTAGAGAAAGCATCATTGTTAAACCTGCTCTAGGTGTCGCATTACCATTGTGCCCTAGTGATTATCTTTGTCATCAGGTAGCTACTCTGCCTAGTGTATGATGGGTGTTTGTGGCTAGAGGGGCCCATCCCCATCACGAACCACCTAATCCACAAAATTACCCAACTCCCTTGCAAGGGGGAGGACCCAGCGGATATTTCAAAGGGTAAGAGTAACAATCTGGCCTTTGCAAAGGCCATGAAGAAACTCAAGCTGTAGAAGAAGAAGAGGAGGTACGTGATCTATAGTATCAAAAATAATGCGATAAGAGTCGCAATGCAGATACTGGCTGGACAGGTTATGTGGAAGCGCCACGTGGATGAGTTATTCGCACCGGTGGTTGTACTTGCCATGCAGTGCGCAGAGGGGGTCTAGTTTAATTGGGTGGATTACTTGTGCCGAGAATTCCTAGAAAATTATCGTGAAGCACAGGAACAAGGGAAGACTTTCCACTATGCATTGCTTCTGATGTCCATAGTGTTGGTGGCTTGGGAATTGCCCGAGGACAACTAGTTCCCCATGATTGCAAAGGATCTTCCAGAGGCAGCGAAGTATGATTCGCTATGGGAAATTAAAGATGCGCAAATGATCAGAGACAATAAGATTTTCTAGGTGTTCATGGAGATGAACATCAGAATGGGGATTAACCGCAAGCCGCGGATATCACCCACTATTTATAATAGTCTGCAGAGCTTTGCGGAGTTCATGGAAAACTTCCATCATGTATATATCAGGGTACGCAAGGAATGCACGAAGAAATGGAATGTGCTACCTTACCTATCCACGTACGATGTCATATTCACCATGATTGAGTCCTGGCCACCGAAGTGGCACACTCCAACCAACTTCGTGATGGAATCAGAGAAGTACGTTGCACAAAGGAAAAAGGAGGAGGCAAAACTATGGATGGTGCAGTTGGAAGAGAAGCAAAGGAACAAAGCAGCAGTAGCAAAATCGTAGGCAGCACAGGAAGCAACAGAATAGCAACAGGCAGCAGAGAAGGAGCATGAGGGCCATAAGTCGCCCTCACTTGAACAGGAGCTCAAAATAGAGGAAGGTGGCATAGACCCATAGACAACATCCACACAGCTAAAGCGGCAGTGCCTAAGAGAACAGGTGGGGCTGCGGAAGAAGTCAAAAGCCTCCAAGATTTCTTTCAACCCGATCACCCTTACTGAGGGGGATCTACATGATATAGGGGAGACAGTGCATGACGTCACCGCAGAGGCCCTCTAATAGTTTGTGGAGGAAAACTAGATGATGTTTGGGGCCCTCTAGACATAGATACAGGAGCTGCAGGTGTGCACTCCTCGGCTGGTACTCTATTGACCACCCTCGCAGTAGGCATAGCCGCGGCTGAGGAAATGATGTGTGCCCACGTAACCAACACTATAGTGCTACTAGAAGGGGCAATGGTTACAGAAAGCAAGGCCGATAGGCCTATGGTTATTGAGCTGAAGGGAGTTAGGATAAACATGGTTCCACTCCCGTGGGATATGCTCTGTGTGCTGTAGGATGGAGTGACTGTAGAACTACAGGCTAGGGAAGGCTGCGTGCTCTAGGTAATGAGTGAGCAACGGATTGATATGGAGCAACTGAGCCTATAACACGACGAGGTTGTCACATAGAATAGTCAACTAGTGCAGGTGGTTGAGGAAGCCTGCCAGATGGTCCCTAATTAGGCCATTCCAGTAGAGGCACTAGTAGAGGCGTGCATTTGGAGATTAGTAGAAGGGGTGCATGAGGTGAAAGAAGAGATGGCTAAGGTTCAACTCCAGCTGAACCTTCAGATAGCTCATATGAAATTGAAGGAAAAACCTTCAACTCCGCCAAAGGTGAAAGAGCAGTGTGCCAACACCATTACAATAAGAATAGCGGAGATTAGTAGTGTAGTAAAGGACTGCACCAAACTTTTTAAAGAATCATTCAAGGTCCTCACCACTCTACAGGAGGACCCGAACATACAATGCCTAGAAACAGAGGCATGTGAGCTACAACAACAATATGATGACATAAAAGGTACTGCATAGGCGGTGACCCTTACATAGAGGCTCACCCAGATGCAGCAAGCAAAAGCGCTCAAGGAGCAGGTAGACGCTGCGCGACATAATGAAGTTGTCCTAAAGGTGTGCATACAACCATGGATTGATGAGGCATTCACCATTACAACATTGATTGAAGCTAAGCTCGTGTAGATGCGGGGAACACAGGAATAGGTGTAAGGCAGCAGTTTAGCTATAATAGTCTCTAAATAGCGCATCCAAGAAGTACAGTAGGTAGCTACTCAGTGCACTGCTAATCTTGCATCAATCTAGGAAGAGTTGGGTGGTCTTCACATGAAGATCTCTACAGCGACAGAGTGACTCGAGGGCAAGTCACGATGTCTGTGTTGGGGGCCTGCTGGGGGTGGGATCCCCCAAGGGCAGTTTTGGGGCTTAAAGCCCAGATTTTGGTCAAAAGATGTAAATCTGATGTAAAGACTTCACATTTTGTGGGCATGGAGCATGAAGTTTGTACATGAGTCATAGGGTTGTCTACCCTTAATTTTGTAATGTAATCTTGGCTTTAGAGATCTACCCATGGTCCGCAGACCATGGGATTGTATAAATAGAGTGAGGCTCTAAGTTGTAAAGGAGGAAGATAAAAATAAGGAATGATGAAGAATTGGGTCTTGTCTAAAGTTTAGAGTCAAGTCTTTGGGTTGTAGAGTAGGAGAAGGCTCTGTAGCTGAGTGCACAGAGGCCTAGTAGTCTGCAGCTCAGTGTGCAAATACCTGCAGCTAAGTGAACTGGGTGAGTCGAGTATGTAACCATTAAAGCATTAATAAAGAGAATTTCCGCATCAATTATGTGTATCTATTTCCTATTTTTATGCTTTGAGTATATTGGGTATGAATTGCATTTTCATTGTTTATATGGTGCATGAACTTATATGATTGTGTTGATTAAGTAAATGTGAGATAAGTATCTGTTTACAAAAATATAACTAAAAATTGCAAGAAGATAAGTGAGATCCACAGTGTAACTTGGGGAAATAGCTTAGATTGCTTCCATAAGTAGCGTGAAAGCACCTCAACCTCTGGTGAGAGCTGTGTGAAGGCGGTTATAACAGATCGTGAAGGTATCGCAGGTCAAGATAGTTCACAAAGTGACCTGCATGAAGGTATTCACAGTTGGACTAAATTGACTGGTCAGACATCTCCAAGGTGCAGAAACTTGGTTCCAGCATCCTCCCATACTACTTTGGGTGAGACTTCAGTCCGCACACCGCTGGCTGATGCTGAAAGGGCCAGTAGCATAGGGATTTGTTTGGCTAACTAACTCTGAATTTGGGTTAAGCCCCCTCAAACCAACAAGAGGTAATTTGAGGATTCAAGCAACAACATTTTATAGTCTCGCACTTATTATGGACTAATATATGATATTCTAAACATTGTAACCTTTCCAAAATCACAATAAATTCTTTAAGTGGAGCTTATATGAGAAATTCATGCCTCCCATAAGTTGAACTACCTATTTGACCACCATGGTATGAGTGGATGCCACACTAGACTCATTACTCACATACATGAGACTTCAAGAAGTCTCTAGAAGTTCCAAGAACCTTATCACTAGTTGAAGGTTGAGGAAGTCAAAGCTTACCCCTAGATGGTTATTGCGCTATGTTATATACTAGGATGTGAGGAGTAGGGGTTCCATTCTATGTTATTATATTTTGTCCAATAGTTGAGTAGAGAAACTAGAGGTGGGAAACTAGAGAGAAGAATATAGGCGTTAAAGTTCTATAGTAGTTTTACATTCCATAGGTGTCACATACCCAACCCCTCAAGTCTTGTTATAGGAATGGGATAAACATTTTTTATTTTGATCACCTAACCAATTAACTTCATATATTATTAGCGTATAATATATATATTATATAATAGTAATATATATATAATTATAATATATATTATATAGTAATAAATATTATATATATAATTATATATATATCTGTGTGTGTGTGTGTATGTGTGTGTGTATGTGTGTATCTGTGTGTGTGTGTGTGTGTGTGTGTGTGTGTGTGTGTGTGTGTGTGTATGTATATATACATATATATACCGCAACCGTCGAAACAAACAGTCATCACTCATTCTTGATCTGTCTCTTTTCCCAATAGAAAACAACAGCTTAACCATCATGCAATTCCTGGGGAGATCCCTGCTTGCTTCAACGATGAAGCCATCATGTGGGAGTCTTGACGTTCTAAGCAGCACATCCATTATAGTGGAGTTGATGATCCTCAGTATTGCAATAAGAATGTTGCAACTCCCAAGGCTACCAACTTTAATTATCAACCCGGGGTTCATACAAACTTAATAGGTATCGTCATTATATGTGCAGCATACAATGTGTCCTTCCTTTTTTGTCATGATGTAATGGAGTATGTGTAATGAAATCAAATCCTAACTAGTTGCAGAAATAGAAATGCTCGAAATGGAAACCTTAACCTATTGCAAGAAAGAAAATACAAGGAAGGAAAAATTATTCTAATTGCATAAAGTAAATATCATTAAATAAATATCACTCGTTATATTTCAAAGAGTTTAGATCCATTGATAGAGTTCATTAGATGTGGAAATCAAGAAAATCATTATTATATTATCCAATCCATAAATTTTTCCATTAACCCAATTCATTGAGATGTTTTGCATAGGTAAAAAGGAAATTCCTAAGTGGTTTTTACTTCTCCTCAACCATTTATTTAGATCCTAGGGGTCATGATTCAACCCTAAGGGACAAAAACCAACCTTTGTGAGCAAATATGGGAAAGCATATACATGTTGGAAGAGTGCTACAAGAACTTGCTATAGGAAACAAGTTTGCTACGGGAAGATATAATTCACAGAATGGCCAAGAAAATCAAATCCAAATTCAATGGGAAAATTTTTGTTATTGACTAGGATTTCTTAGGTCTCCATTCCAAGTGGAATCACTCAAAAATACCCCTGTTAACACATGCTAAAAAAAACAGAAAATTACTAGTCTAAAAACTAGAAATTCGAGAACTAGTGAGCTAGTTAATCTATCAAAATCCTAACCTAATCAAGTGTGAATGCAATGGGATAGTTTTTTTATTAATTGGTTTTTTTTTTTTTGATCTAATGCAAGTGGAATAAACTTGATTAAATCTTGTTATCATGTTCTAACAAATAGCAGAAATTTACTACTATTTTCCACAAGGGACTTCCAAAAATTTAGATTTGGGAATAAGAAAACTAATCCAAGTAGCTCAATGATTACTATGACCTTCCAAATTTTTTCAAAGGATGAAATCATGCTTTTGATCCTGCAAAATAACTTAATTCAACCGTTTAACCAAATCCTACTGTTTCCACTCACTATTAAATGTGTTTTCAATTGCCCGATAGTGAAAAAGAGCAGTGAAGCTTGAAGCCATCTTCCAAGCAATAGAATCTATCAAATCTAAATCAGACCCTATCCATTAGATAGTTCTAAGAATAATATTTTCAATGGTATGTGGAAGTCAAAAAATGGACTTCTGGATCAGAAGTTAGAGCAGATGGAAGTTACCCTTTAAAAGCCAAAAAACAAGGAGAAAATGACCAAGGGTAAGGTCTCGTCATATCAGAGGTCCTAGCTCATCGCAAATCACGATCGGAGTTTTCTGAAAAAGAAGTAGTAGGGGAGGGCAGAGAACACTAGCGATCAGTGATCACCGATGTTGGAAATTGGCAATTGATGGTTTCAATTATAGTGCAATCGACAGTTAGTGACCAATCCATATCGCATATCGGTGATCAACGTTTTCAAAAGTGTCAACTTTAAAATGTTGCGATATCGTGAGTTGTGATATGTTAGTGTTGAAGCACCATAAAGGGCCGAAAGTGATTTACAAAGGAAATCAACAAAAAAGAAGGGTGGATGGGCCTTTTATAGCTCCTTTAGAAGGCCATGTGGCGGAATACCATTGGTCTCGATAAATCCATGGTGGCGCTGACGCCAACATGACGTGGCAGTACGATGGACACATGGCATGCAAATTCAATGTATCGAGGGGTCATAAGGGGCCAAAATAGGGTGAAACATGTCACCACTCACAAGGTGACATGTGGAAGAGGATGATGTCACATCGGAGATTGCAAATCAGCATTTGCAAGTTGAGGCATGTTATTACATCAAGGTTAAAACCTCGATTGTGATCCGTCAAGAAAGGGGCTCCGACAGGGTATGGCCTACAGCCCCATAAAAGGCTAAAAGAACTCTAAGCACGGAGGGTGATCGGTGATTGACGATCAATGGTTGTGGTGTGAAAAAAAGGGAACCCCGATTACGAGCCTTTGAT
This sequence comes from Pinus taeda, assembly GCA_000404065.3. NCBI lineage: Eukaryota > Viridiplantae > Streptophyta > Pinopsida > Pinales > Pinaceae > Pinus > Pinus taeda. The sequence goes on along the minus strand of APFE031062351.1, from coordinate 40,274 downwards.
TGTGAACCTCTAATTGGGGGGCTTCGATAAGAGGGCTAGTTTGCGGTCACATAAAGAGTCGAGGAACCAAGGGGTAAGAACTAAAGGGCTATCACAATTGGATATCACAAAAATGTTGCAGCTCCAATATAAAACCCTGACTGGAAATCACTGATTTACTAACCTCCGATAGTTGGCCAAGCACTAGGTCACAACCCCTTGGTCGTATGAGAAGAAATGCAGAAAGGGGATAAACCAAAGGGAGCCAAAGGAGATTGGGAATCGTTGTTTTGTGACGCTTTTAAGAGTAAAAGTCTCGATTCAATGATGTTCTGATAGTATGGTACAGGGATTTGAAGGCATATGGGTCGATAGCTGAGGTATTGAAGGAAGGCATGGAGCAATTGGAGAGCGATATGGGATAATCATGTGGAAGCCTCTGCAACAAGAAACCCATGACAACAATGGACTCATAAATGAATTCCTTTTTTTGTTTCACATCTTCAGAGAGTAAATGAAGGTATGGAGACTTAGGAAGACTTAATTTCTTAGTGTGGACCTCCACTTAGGCATAAATGTAAAGGACAACCCAGACAAACTCTGCTTCTACTCTGCGATAAGCAAACATAGATGATCACTACCAACTCTAGAGAGTGGAGAAGTCGGGTAGTTAAGGCGAACGTGATAGGAACCAGTCAAGAAGCAGGAAAGGCACATCATGGTAGATACATGGCCTAATCAAGGGCCTTTACGGGAACAACTGAAGGACATTTTCCTCCATTATCATTTAGTTTCCCTTGTTTCTATTTTCTGTCATTTCTATTTATTCTATAGTCTTAATGTATTTTCAAGAATGGAATTGAATCCTTTAGAATCATTTTGGGCAGTAGAGCTATCGCACACCGAGACGGCTAGTCGATCAGACAGTTGGATGTTCAGGCTGAGATATTTTTATAATTAATTTCCAATCTCTCCCTCTCCTTATAAAATGGAGGAAGAAATACTTAATACATGTTCCAGAATTCTGCATGCACAGTGGTCCTAATTCTTTGGTTCCATTTGGTTCTATGAAGCTTGTTCATGAGGGACTAGAGTGATATACATGTTGAATGTAATGGACAGGGATTGGGACTTGAGAATTAATGAAACTATTCTGTTGATTCCTATCAGAGTAACATGTAGTATGTTTTCTCCTCTATAAATCTCATTTCATATATGTTTTCTTTCTCTGAAATAGTGTAATGAAGTAGTCAGTTCTCTCTGATTCATGGATTTATCTAGGCTGCTAAATAAGTAAACAATCCCTGTGTTTAAGATAGAGTTAATTTTGTTAGTCTGTAACCTACAATACCTATGTACAAGACAGATTTACTTATGTTATTCGATTAAACTGTAGTACTTGTGTGAGCACAGATTTACTCATGATGTTTGGTGATAAAGGTACCCATGATCTATCTAGAATGAAACCTTCATTTGTGCTCCATTGTTTCTACCATTCCACCTCTTCAATATTCCATACCTCTACTCGGATTTTGTTCCTTAGGATTCTATTACATCCCTATGCATCAAATCCCCTCCTTTCTCTCCACCTTTACTAAAACTACAATATTAAGTTGTCTATTGTTATGTGTCGGCCACCAAAACCAGACATTCCTCTTTGAGGTTGGCCCTATTTACCCCCTGAACATTTCGATCCATGTATTGGCTTGATTTTACCTTGATGAAGGGTTATTGAACCAATCCCCTTTTATTATATTTTTAACCACGTGACAATTGGAGTGTTTCTGAAATCCCTCACTGATAATATTCTAAAGCACTCCTATATTTAAGATATCCTATGCACTGGTCTACAATCAACCCAAAGGCTGTCTCTAGGAAGCTTTCTTTGTTTCCTGAAGAACTTGTGCTATGGATGCTAGAAAAAAGTGACAACGCCTACAACAAGAAATCATCCATAATAAATGCAAAAATAGAAAAGGGTAGGAACAAGAGATGCATATGAATAAGAATTGAAAGGAAGAAAAGTAAATTATACAAAATGGATCTCACAATCCTAGGATGACCAACCCCAAGGAAACTCATATTCCTATGAAGGGGACCAAGATTTAGAAGTTGAACATGGCATCAATCTCCATTATTTCCATCAATACAATTACATCCCTATAACAAATGAAAGTTGAGCTTCAAAAATACGAGTTCTCTCCAAAATAAGACTAATAAAAATCAACCCCTAGAGGAAAATTCGACTTGGTACTTATACAAAATGATGAGGAAGAATTCCCCATGAAAGGAGGAAGCTTTCCCCTCCAAAATACCTCAAATAGTGGATTTGGTTCCCAACACTAGGAATCTCCATTAAATGACAGGGAAAACATTTCTAGATTTTCTCTATCATTGGAGCTCCAGAATCTGTGCAATAATTTTAGAATATCTTGTCGATTTATTATCCAGCATTGATCCCCCTATAGTAAGGAGCAAGTCCCTAAATTATATCCTCCTCCAAATTTCCATAATCCACCCAATATTCTCACAACATTCTACAAAAATAAATAATACTATGCACAAATATGAAATTATCCATAAACCTTCCTAATGAACATATTAAAGCTAAAATGAATTATTAAGTGTAGAAGGAGAGGTTTAATATAGCCTTCATGTGCCTAAGAAAGGTTAGATCGGCCTTAATTCATGTCTAATTTGGAGGCCCATTGTTGAAATTGTTGCTCTTCCTGTAAGCTACCTATTCATCTTGCTCGCCTTGTTGTTCTTCATGTATGCTGACGTGTTTTATGCTTTGTTTTCTGGTCTATTTGATGCTCTTTTTTTTGCTCTTCTTCCTACTATATTTTTCTATCTTAGTTTCCCAAGGAAGCCCTACTGTAGGTTGAGGCTGCTTCTTTCCCTCAGGTGTTTCTTCAACTATAATGAGATTCACACAACTTGAATCATGTAGAAACTAAATTTTGCATGCTAAGAGGTTGTGGGTCCAACTTTTACTTCTTCTTCTTTTTTTTCTTTTCTTTTTTTTCATCTTTTCTCTATTTTTTTATTGCATGCAAAATAAACTCAAAGTGCTTTGACTTAACTAGGTTGGCCCTCACCTACCCCTTCACACTCCTTGTCTTCCATCACAACTAAATGATTACATCCCACTTTCTCAAGTCCTTTTCACTCTTTTCTTATCTGCTCCCCCATGTGCGGGTGTCTTGGTGGAAACGTGAAGTTAATTGCTAGATAAGGCCAAGGTTTCTCTACTACTAATATTGGCTATAAAAACCTTTTCCTTCATACACTTGCAATGTTTTTCAAGTTAAAATAAGTTCATAAGAAATTTTTAAAGGATTTCATACGTGACCCTTACCCTTGATGTGTTTTTGTAGGTGATATTGAGGTTGGTTGATATGAATGTTGAAGTTTCCTTTGGTGGTCCTGAAGTTGATGCTAATGATCTTGAAGCTACATGTGATAATCTACGGGAGGTCCTATCGCTGATAGCCTTGAATCTGGAGGTCTCATAGGTTATTGTTGTTGTTATTTTTGTTGCTTCACAAATGTGGCTATAATGTTGTTGTTGAGCTTCATAACATGATGATTCCAGAGGTGTTGACATCCTTTGTTTGTTGATGCATAAGTCTTCATAGCATGATGATTTTTCCGACTGATGTAATATTTTCTGTGTTTGAGCCTCTTTCTGGCATTCAATATGATGTTGTTGGAGTTGATGGATGCCAACCCACATTCTAAACCTTTGTCTTCTAGTTACTGTGAGCAAGTTGTCTTAGTCAAATTAAACCTTTTAGGAGTGCTGATCTTGGCCATGGGTGACGTTCACCTTCCCCACACTTTTCACAACTATCATACACCCTTCCAACACTTCATCTCACCATTATTTTCCTCCAAAACCCCTCAACCAACTTGTAGTAGTTTAGGACATCTTGTAGCAAACTTGTAAAAGACTTCTTTTTCCCATATCTCACAAATGGTATACTAGATTGACCTAGAATTTTCTCAGCATGTTTCCATCATCCTTATGCACCTCCCCATAAACATATCTTGGCCAATGGATGCACGAATCTTGAGAAAAATTAAAAATGGTTGTAGGTGATGGGGTCGATTTCTTGAAAATAGTGGACTAGAATTTGCTGAAATTTCTTGGGAATGCTACCATTATACATATGCATCTCCCCATGGAATATCTTGGCAAAAGGCTGCATGAATATTGAGAAAATTTAAAAATGGTTGTAGGTAATAAAGGTCAATTTCTCAAAAAGTGTGCACCAGAATTTGCTGAAAATTGCTTAGGCATGTTACTATCATCCATATGCATCTCCCCCTTAAACAACTTGGAAAATGGATTCATGATTTTCAAGAGATGCCAAAAATAATTTTATGCTCTATCTATTTTCACTTCCTGTAGCAAAACAAAGGCTTCCTGTAGCATTTTAGGACAACAAGGAAAATGAGTGGTAAAAGCTTGGGAATAATGATTGGATGGTGGAAATATATGAGGGTGATGGATTTGGATGGCCTTGGTCCTTCTGTAGCATCTAAGTAAAGGAGGAGAAAGTCCAAATTTGACTTCCTTTGACTAGGCTTTTGATCAACTTTACTTTTGGTGGTTGACTTGTTTTTGTTGCTTGGAGAGGTTGGAGAATGTCTGCATTCATGAGAGAGAGATACATAGAGTAAATATTTTTTATTATTTTTTTTATTTTTTTTTCTAGGCCTACTAGTCATCTCAATGAGGTTTTCAACTAGTACGTCTACCTAGGCACCTCAAAGGAGGTTTTCACATGATATTTTATTTTTTCTCTTATTTTCCATTTTTTGTTTATTCTTATCCTACTCTACTTGAAAAAAAAATATATATTTCAAGTATAAGAATACTTCCAATGGAGCCATGTGCACATCAAGATGACAGATAAACTAATTTGTAGGCTTGAAATATATGCTTTAACATGTACTTGAATTTTAGAGACCAAATGCTTTGATTGAGATGAGATTAGGAATTATTGAAGAAGAGTGTGTGGCTGCAAATTACTGATTGTATGGAACCATATTTAAATACAGTTTTGATGCAATGAGTCCACAAGCTGATTTGGATATTCTTAGATGTCTTCTTCTTCCATGAAGTTCATATCTACTTCTTTTTGCTGATTATTCTCTTGAGCACATGGAGGATCTAATGGTAAACATGAGGGAACTTTCTTAATCTCTGATTTTGATGTCTTCTCTTCATCAAGTGCAGCCTATGATTCTTGGGTCTTCTCATTTGAATATTCTTTTTCTGAATGTTTCCCTTCAGTGACATCAAGAAAATATATTTTTTGCAATGCTCTTCTTGAGCTAAGCTTAATACCATTGAGATCAAGAGGAGATGTTTGGAAGTTTTGTGCCTCAACATTGTAAGTGGGTTGAGCTACTTCCTTATGTGGGTTTGGAAATGGTGGTAGAAGTAGTTGAGTGGGAATGCATCTTTGAGATGGATGTGATTGTGATGGAGGTAAATGGTAGGGATAGAATGAATTTGAGTATGGAGGATATTGAGGAAAATATTCAGGATATTATGGATGTTTCCCATAAGTTCCTTGCCAACCTTATTAACAAGATTGGTTTTGGGGTTGAGAAGGCCAAGGTTGCCAAGGAAAGGGTGTGTTCTAATTAATTTGAGATGGATGTGCATAAGCTTGAAATTGTGAATTAGGCTTTTGCATCATATCAAGTTGAATAGGCTACCATGGTCCTCTTGGAGCTACATAACATATCTTCATTGGAAATTGACTTGTTCCATTATCCTCTTGGTAAACTTCCTTCAACCTTGGTAATGAGGGAAATATTTAACATCATGTGATTCTACATGGACAACACAAATATCAACATCTTCTTTTTGCTCATTTTGTATTCTTAACATTTCTACTTGTTCACTTAGATTGCTAAGAATTTATGTTTTAAAGTTATCAAGCAAATTTCCAAGTTTAGCTTAACTTACCAATCTTGATGTTGATTGACTTACTCTTGCCCTTCCTCTTGATATGTGTTTGCATATTTCACAAATTTCTTCAAATGATAATTGGTATACATCATCTCTACTCATGAGATCAAGGAGATCAATTCACTCATCCCTAATTCTTCTAAGTAAAAGGGTTTTTAGTGTGTCTGATCCTAAATGATGTTATTTTTCCCTCTTAACATTATACATGAACCTCTCTATTAGATACTCAAGGCTCTCATCTTCTTTTTGATTCATTCTAAAAATTTCTTCCTTAAGATCATGATCTTTATATTTTTCTAGAAATATATTTTGCATAACACTCCACGATCTTATTGAATCAGTCCCTAAACTCATGGACCATTTAAGAGATCTATCCTTCAATGTTTCCAGAAAAAATCTCAATTTTTGAGTGTTTAATAAGTAATCATAAGATCTACAAATAATTTCAAATTCAAAGAGAAAGGTTTCCAGACCCTCTGACCTTAGACCATGAAAGTTTGGAAGAAAATATAATGGGGTGTTCTTCATGTGCACACTAACATCAGTATATTGAATGGGAAATCCAAGAGTATCTTCTTCAGTGCCATCATCTCCATCCATTTATTCTACCTTCCACGTCACCTCCTCTTCTTCTACCTGTAAAAGTGGATGGTGACATGGATCTTACTACACAACGTGATCAAATGGGGGGGTTGGTGTTGGAGATGTATTTTTAATATATATTTTTTTGAATAAGAATGCTAATGAAATGAAATTTTTTGTTTTTGAAATGAAATATGCCCAATGCAATTTTTTTTTTTGTAGAATGTAAAAATAAATGAATTAGCTAGGGAAGAAAACAATGCATACTTTGACACCTCCCTGACAACAACGCCAAAAAGTGATGAGCCTTAGTATTGCAACAAGAATGTTGCAAATCCCAAGGCTACCAACTTTAATTATCAACCTAGGGTTCATACGAACTTAAGAGGTATTGTCACTATATGTGTAGCATATGATGTGTCCTTCCTTTGTTGTCATGATGTAATGGAGTGCATGTAATGAAATCAAATCCTAACTAGTTGCAGAAATGGAAATGCTCAAAATGGAAACCTTAACCTATTGCAAAAAGAAAATACAAGGAATAAAAAACTACTCTAATTGCATAAATTAAAGATCATTAACTAAATATCAATCATGACATTTCAAATAGTTTAGATCCATTGACAAAGTTCATTGGATGTGGCAATCAAGAAAATCATTATTTTATTATTCAATTCATAAATTTGTGCATTAACCCAATTCACTGAGATGTTTTACATGGGTAAAACGGCAAGTCCTAGGTGGTGTTTATTAATTCTTAACCATTTATTTAGAGCATAGTGGTCATGATTCAACTCTAAGGGACAAAATCCAACCTTTTTGAGCAAATCTGGGAAAGTATATACATGAGGGAAGAGTGCTACAGGAATCTGCGACAGGAAAGATGTTTACTACAGGAAGATATAATTAACCGAATGACCAAGCACATAAAATCCAAATTGGATGGGATTTTTTTTTTTATTGACTAGGATGTCTTAGGTCTCCATTCCAAGTAGAATCACTAAAAAATACCCTTGTTAACACATGCTAAAAAATAGCAGAAAATTACTAGTCTAAAAATTAGAACTTTGAGAAATAGTGAGCTAGTTAATCTATCAAATGCCTAACCTAATCAAGTGAGAATTAAATGGGTTAAATTTTTTTATTAACTAGAACTTTAAAGTAAAATCAACTCAATTGAAGCTCATTAGCATGTTCTACGAAATAGCAAAAATTTACTACTATTTTCCACAAAGAACTTCCAGAAATTTAGATTTCGGAATAAGAAAACTAATCCAAGTAGCTCAATGATTACTATGACCTTCCAAAGTTGTTAAAAGGATGAAATCTTGCTTTTGATCCTGCAAAAGAAGGAACTTAAACCATTAACTAAATCCTACAACAAGAAATCATCAATACTAAATGCAAAAATATAAAAAGATAAGAACAAGAGATGCATGTGAATAAGAAGTGAAAGGAAGAAAAGGAAATGATACAAAAGTGATATGAGGCTCTTGGTATTTCCAAGCCCAAGGAAATTTAGATTCCTATGAAGGAGACCAATATTTAGAAGTTGAACATGGCACCAATCTTCATTACTTCCATCAATACAATTACATCCATGCAAGAAATGAAAGTGGAGCTGCAAAAATATGAGTTCTCTCCACAAGAAGACTAATAAAAATCAATCCCTAAAGGAAAATTCAACTTGGTACTTATAAAAACTAATTGGGAAGCATTCCCCATGAAAGGAGGAAGATTTCCCTTCCAAAATACCTCAAATAGTGGATTTGGTTCCCAACACTAGGAATCTGCATTAAATGACAGGGAACACATTCCTAGATTTTCTAATCTAGGTGGATCTTTAGATATAATGGCATGGAAAATTGGAAATCAAAATGATTGGGATGAAGTCAACTGAAGACCAGAATGTAGATCTCTTCTTCCTAATTCCAATGGTGCAAACGGTACTTCAATCTGAGTCAAGATGATGAAGTTATTGCAAAAAGAAGGGCTCCTCAATCCTTAAGAAAAAAAGGAATTTCATTTAGAAATGGGTATTAAAGCCTTAAAGGCAAATCATAATGAGAGGTCACATGAGGACGGACTTAAGCATCAGACCATGGAACCCCTGATTGTTGATCTTCGATCAGATCGGATTGGCGAATCGGAGGCAATTGCAATCGGAGGTCTTTCATATATATATAATATTTAATATATATATATATATTATATATATATATATTTATCATCATATCTATCAGCTATATCGGCAATCGGGCAGTTGGATCGGCGATACACCAATCAGCGGAACCTCCAACAGATAGCCAGGGTGATACATGTGCGGGGTGCTGATGCGATCGGCTGACACCGATATCAGCGATTGGTCATTCCCAAGGACCAGGATAGGGAAATAATGATATGCTGATCTGCGACTTCAGTGTGGACTCGATACAGGTTATATGTCCGATTCAATAATATTTGAAATCCAGGTAAATGGGTTTTGGCAGATTTCTTAGTGTATTTGGGATTTTTGAAGTGTTATCATTTTAAATGATAAGAAACCATTTTAGGGGACATTGTGCTCGCTGATACTTATCCTCTACCAACCTCTCTTATTAACCAGACAAGCCCCATTTTACATGGGATTTTGTTTGAGAAACCATTATAAAATGGATCAATGGAAGTGCACAAGGGGAGGTGGTTTTTATGGTGGCAGCACACTATTTCGTAGAGACCGAGAGCAATTATTGATCTGTTTTGAACAGTTACACAATTCTAGTCCTCTCTATAGTGGCAGGAAGCTTTGTTGCTGCACACCCCTCCACCTCTGGCATCCATTTCATAACCATAAGGCAAATTGGAGGTATAAGCCTCTTTATGGACAAATTGATGAACGTAATTCTGTTTATTCATGCCATTTAATAATAAAGGCCTCCCCATTGTTGAGTTATGCCTAGAGACGTAGTCCAAATTGGACGAACTCCATTATCAAGCCTTGGTGTTCTCTTTTGCTCCTTTTTTGTGTCTTCCTCTTCTTTTCATATGTGCACATTTATGTGTTAAGGTGCAATTTTATATGTAATTCTTTTCTATACATCTATAAGCAAAAACATCCTAGGTCAAGTGGTATCATAGCAAGGTTTTTTAGATGTGAATTGCATATTTTTATGCTAACAAGAGGTAGGCTTCAAAGAGGTGAAGGGAATCCAGAACCTTTCGATCCAGAGGCTGAGCGTACATCTCGGAAAAGAAACATGGCTGAAGAGGAGGCTCGTATTGAAGAGAAGCACAATTTTAGAAAGACTTTCTATTCAATGGCAGAGAATATCAGTCAACTGGTTATAAGACTAGAAAAAATCTGAAGAGAGGAATCTAGAAGGACAAGGTTCAGCACATGAGAATGATGGAGAAGAACCCCCTCCTTCTCCTTCTGGTGGTGAAGGTTCTTCTTCCCCACACCACCATAATTAGAGAAATTCAAAGGATGCATCGAAGAAACCTTTTTTTAAATTACATGTTAAATTTGATCTTCCTATGTTTAATGGTGAAAGTAATGCAAAAAAGCTTAACAATTAGATCACGCAGATTGAGGTTTATTGCAGGATTCAGCAACTCGTAGAGGATGAGGCAAAAATCCAGCTAGCCTCTCTACAGCTGGGCAGCACAGCTCTCACTTGGTGGGAGAGCAAATTGCAGAGCATTAAAAATGTGGGGAATTTCTTTTTCTCATCGTCTGATTTTACTTCTGTGTTAAGGGAACAGTTTTATCCCTTAGGATACAAACAAAAATATTTAATGAATTGGCAATATTTAAGGCAAGGCAAAGGGCTGGATATTCAGGGCTTTACAGAAGAATTTAGGAAGCAAGAATTGAATTTGGGTATTGTACTAGATACGCCTGAAGTTGTAACGAAGTATATTTTCTCACTGCATAGTTATATTCGACATTCATTATTGTTTTTTGAACCAACCACTATTGACGCAGCTAGTGTGAAAGCAATTCATATTGAAAACAGGGGCAAGAATGAAAGAGAGGACCAATCCAGAAAGCCACCATTCAAACCTCCCAATGGCAAGTCCAAAGCGAAATGGAAAGGGAAGGAGAAGAAAACAACAGCAACCAAAGAAGGAGAGAAACCTTATTGCAATGATTGCAAGAAAGAAGGCCACGATGATGATCACTATTGGAAGCATCACCTAGAGAAACGCCCAAAGAAGTATGGAGGAAAAGGGAAGCAAAAAACAGTGGCAGCAGCACAATAAGACCTTGGATCAAATGCAGGAGATGAAGAACTGGTCATAGTAGCGGGAAAAAAAGGTACCTTTACACCTCCTATTGATCCTAAATCACAGTGAAGCACCAGTTTTGTAGATGAGTCCATTTCAAATGATAGAAAAAGGATTGAATTATTTCATATCAGAGTAGTAGTAAACCATACCAAGGTAGAAACTCTGTTTGATACGGGGTCCCAAGCAAATTTAATTGCAGAATCTTTGGTAAAGAAGCTATGATTAGAAACAAAACCACACCCAAAGCCTTACCCATTGGGATGGATACATGATAAACGTAATTTAATGTAACCCAATAGTGCAAGGTAAAATTTGTCATTGCTTCTACGCTGGTAGATGAAGTAGAGATGGATGTTATACTGCTGGACATCTGTGTCATGGTATTAGGGAGCCCCTACCTATATGATAGAAAAGTTGTCTTTTTCGGCCATGAGAAAAAATACCACATCACTAAGGATGGGATAGAGTACATAGCGCAGGCTCATCAAAACAAAATTAATTCTAGCCTTGTAAGTGGTGGCAGATGAAACGGTTGGTGAACTCCAAAAAGGCATCCATGCTTATGGTCGTCTGGAAAAGGAGCCCGAATTCGTAGATGCGTTCCAAGCTTGCGATGGTAAGCATAAACAAGAATTAATGGAGTTAATTGCTGATTAAAATTCATTGTTTCAAGAGCCGTGGGGACTACCTCGACAGAGCGAGATCCAACATGAGATCCACCTATTGCATGGCGCCCCTCTGCCAAATATTGGCATGTACAGAATGTCAACAATCAAAATGGAGGAGATCAAGTGTCAAGTGCAGGAATTGCTGGACCAAGGCATGATCAGGGCGAGCTCCTCTCCATGCGAGTTGCCAATTGTTATAGTGCCAAAAAAGGACATCAGTTGGAGGATGTGCATGGACTACCGCGCGCTCAACAAAATATCAGTAAAAAATCACTATCCCCTCCCACACATAGATGATTTATTGGATCAGTTAAAAAGTGTTGTATATTTTACAAAATTGGATCTGCGCAGTGGCTATCACCAGGTTCGAATTGCGGAGTAGGACGTGTGGAAAACCACTTTCAAAACCAAGTAGGGGTTGTTTGAATGGATGGTAATGCCATTCGGTCTTTGCAATGCTCCAGCCACCTTTATGCGGGTTATGAATCATATATTTCAACCTTTCATTGATGAGTTTGTTCTTGTATATTTAGATGATATATTAGTTTTTAGCAAGAGTTGGTTTGAACATATGAGTCATGTAAAGAAATTTCTTGATGTGATGAAGAAAGAAAAACTCCTTGTAAAATTGTCAAAGTGTGAGTTTGGGAAAACCTCTTTGGGTTACCTAGGTCATATTTTTGGTCATGGTCAGTTAAAAATTGATCCCACTAAAGTTGAAGCAATTGTAAATTGGCCTAAGCCTACTAGCGTAACTGAGTTCCATAGCTTTCTAGGTGCAGTTCAGTATTGGACGAGATTTATTGCTAATTTCTCTATTATTGCGGCACCTTTGCACACATTGACTATTGTGAAACAGGTCCTCTAATGGGGAGGAAGACAACAGAAATCCTTCGAAACATTGAAGGAAAAAATTAGCACCACGCCAGTCTTAGCCTTACCCAATCTCCAATAGCCATTTGAGATCGAAACCAATGCCATCGGTTATGCCATGGGAGTTGTACTGATGCAACAAAAGAAGCCAATTTGTTACCATTTTGGGAAGTTTTCTCAAGCTGTGATAAACTATCCCACCTATGACAAGGAGCTTTATGCCTTGGTGCAGAGTGTGAAAAAGTGGAAACACTACCTGATCAACATGGAGACCATCATCCATATAGATCATCAGCCGTTGCAGTACCTTCAATCACAAACCAAGTTGCAGAAAACTCGTCATTTCAAGTGGATGGGCTTTCTTCAACAGTTACATTTGGTAATAAAGTATAAGAAGGGCACTAGCAATAAAGTGGCAGATATGCTATCTCACCCTCCTATTTCTTCTTCTGTTATTTTGCATAATGCTTTGTTGTCTTTTGAAAGTTATGCTGAAAAATATGCTAACGATGATGACGTTAAGGAGGTTTATGCAAAATTAACCCATGGTCTACAAGTGGACAACTATCACTTGCAGGGGAAATTGTTGTATCACCTTGGTAAATTGTGTATTCCCACATGAGAAAGAGTGCATGTAATTCGAGAGGCCGACACCTCTCTTGTGTCTGGACACTTTGGTGTCAAGAAGACTTTAAGTCATGTACAAAGATTTTTCTTTTGGCCTCAGATGAAAAACATTATGACTCGCTATGTAAAGGGTTGTGTGATGTGTTTTGTTTCAAAGCCCTCTAATAGAAAACTAGGGCTATACACACCACTCCCTATTCTAAGTCGTCCATGGGAAAGTATGTCAATGGAATTTGTAGGAGGTCTACCTTTATCCAGGAAGGGTCATGACTATTTGTATGTCGTCATTGATCGGTTTAGCAAAATATGTACTCTTATGCCTTGTAAAAATCAGATTACTGCAGAGAAAACTGCTTCTCTTCTCTTTGAGTATGTTTGGGTCCACTTTGGATTACCCACATCAATTGTGTCAAATCGAGACTCTTGCTTCCTTGGAGAGTTCTAGACTAGTTTGTGGAGGATGATGGATACCAAACTAAAACGGAGCATGGCATTTCACCCAGAAACCGAAGAGCAGACAGAGGTTGTTAACCATACTGTGGTACATATATTATGAGGCTATTGTGGGAAGCATCCCAAGTTGTGGGATGAACATCTCCCCTATATAAAACATTCATATAACCGATTAGTGCATTCATTGACACAACGGTCACCGTTCGAGACATGTTTTGATTACCTGCCCAAGAACCCTTTAGACCTGGTCTTTGCAAGGGAGGATGGCTCTAGTGGATGTAATGATAAAGACAAAGCTCAACAGTTTATTCAGCGAATCCAAATGATTCACCAAGCAGTGCAAGAATAGTTGGAAAAGAGTCAAGCCCATTACAAGGCTCGACATGATAAACATTGAGTTGACCATCAATTCCAAGTGGGCGACAAGGTGTGGTTCCACATTAGGAAAGACAGGATGATGGGAGAAGGAAAGAAGTTGCGGCCAATCCAGTATGGACCATTCACCATATTGGAGAAGATTGGGAACAATGCCTTGCATATTGACTTGCCAGTATATATGCAGATGTACTCAATAGTGAATGTGGAGAATCTGAAGCTGTATGAACCTCCTTTGATCATGGACTCTAATGAGGTGGGCATAGTTCCTACCGTCGATGCTTTTGCACCTGAATATCTCGATGAGTTGTCGAAGACATCATCCTTGATAGAAGAACAAGGACTTCATGGTGAGGAGATGTAGAGTGCCTTCGAGTTGGATTCAAGGGAATGCATCCTAGCAAGGCCAGATGGCTAGAGAAAGAGAAAGTGAGGGCACAGTACCCTCACTTGCCAATTGACTAATGAAAAGCTTTTGGCATTCCAAAAGCTCCTCAATGGGGAGGATGATCCAGGTGGATCTTCAAATATAATGGCATGGAAACTTAGAAATCAAAATGATCAGAATGAAGTCAACTCAAGACCAGAATATAGATCTTGTCTTCTTGATTCCAATGGCGCAAACGGTACTCCAATCCAAGTCTAGATGATGAATTTATTACAAAAGGAAGGGCTCCTCAATCCTTAAGAAAAAGAGGAATTTCCTTTAGAAATAGGTCTTAAAGTCTTAAAAGCAAATCGCAATCAGAGGTTGCATGAGGGTGGGCTTAAGCCCTATAACAAATAGAGACCGCTCGTGTGCTCATCCACTCATATACTTAATGCATAGTGGAATATATCGGTAGTAGTACTGCGGTCGATACTCGGCTATTCTGATAAACCACTGTATATATATATATATTATTACTATATATTATATGTATGTATGATGTATGTCTGTATTGTATGTATGTATTATGTATGTATGTATGTATGTAATGTATGTAGTTGTATGTATTGTTATGTATACATATTATGTATATAATGTATCATATATATTGCATATGTATATTATGTATGTATATATGTATATATATATTATATATATATATATATATATATATATATAATTATATATATATATATATATATTATATATATATATATATATATATATATATAATATATATATATATATATATATATATATAAGCTATATCAGCGATTGAGAAGTTGGATCGGTGATACACCAATCGGTGGAACCTCCAACAGAAAGCCAGGGTGATATATGTGTGGGGCGCCGACGCGATCGGCTGACGCCGATGTCGACGATCAACGATTGATGATCGGTCATTCCCAAGGACCAGGACAAGGACATAGTGATATGCCGATCTGTGACTTCAACACGGACCTGATACAGGTTATATGCCTGATTCAATAATATTTGAAATCTGGGTAAATGGGTTTTGGTGGATTTCTTAGTGTATTCGAGATTTTTGGAGTGTTATCATTTTAAATGATAAGAGACCATTTTAGGAGATGGTTGCACCCGCCAATACTTCTCCTCTACTAACCTCTCCTATTAACCAGACAAGCCCTGTTTTACATGGGATTTTGTCTGAGAAACCATTATAAAAGTGATCAATGGAAGAGCACGGGGGGGTGGCTTTTATGGTGGTAGCACGCTATTTCACAGAGACCGAAAGCAATTATTGATCTGTTTTGAACAGTTACACAATTCTAGTCCTCTCTACAGTGGTGGGAAGCTTTGTGCTACACACCCCTCCATCTTCAGCATTCATTTCATAGCCATCAGGAAAATTGGAGGTATAAGACTCTTTATGGACAGATTGATGAATTTAATTCTGTTTATTCATGCCATTTAATTAGAAAGGCCTCCCCATTGTTGAGCTATGCTCAGAGACGTAATCCAAATTGGACGAACTCCATTATCAAGCCTTGGTGTTCTCTTTTGCGCATTTTTATGTGTCTTCTTCTTCTTTTCATATGTGCACATTTATGTGTTAAGCTACAATTTTATAAGTAATTCTTTTCTATACATCTATAAGTGAAAACATCCTGGATCATTTTCTCAATCATTGGAGCTCTAAAATTTGTGCAATAATTTCAGAATGTCTTATTGATTGATTATCCAATATTGATCCTCATGTAGTAGGGAGAACGTCCCTAAATTATCTCCTCCTCCAAGTCTCGATAATCTACCCAATATTCTCACAATATTCTACAAAAATAAATAATATTAGGCACAAATATGCAATTATCCATAAACTTTCCTAAAGAACATATTAAAGCTAAAAAACATTATTAAGTGTAGAAGGAGAGGTTTAATATAGCGTTCATGTTCCTAAGAAAGGTTGTTTGGGCCTTAATTTATGTCTAATTTGGAGGCCCATCAAGAGCCTCCCCCTGAGATGGTGGTAAAAGAATATCTCCCTTCAGACAATCAACGACTCACATTAATCTCGTGGGCATGAGCTTCATTTTTTGAATCCACTACATGCTTCCCCAAGGGTGTTTTCTGTTGGAATAAGGAATTACTGAGAGGGGGGTGAATCAGTAATTATGAGATTCTTAAAACTTTTTGTTGAATATTATTTTAGTTCTTTCCTCTATTACATGTTACTTATGAGAGCTTCCATTCATAAATAAAGTGAGAAGAAAGCATAAGCATTTATATGTTCATACAATCTATCACATGATCAATGTACACATATTGACACCGGTGTTTTCATGTGGAAAAACAAAGGGAAAAAACCACCAATATGTTGTTTTTTATGATGTAAATTAAATACCTACTTAATTACATTAGTTTGTTTGTGAGAACCCATTCACAAGAGGCAGTGACCCCCTTAGGTTAGCAAGAACCTACTTTCTAAGAGGCGCCAACCTCTTCTAAATGTAGGCTACAACATGCTCTTTCCACTGCTCTACTTTTCATACAATTTTCAAACTCAAAACAAAAGCATATACAATTATGGAAAAAATAAAAATCAAGTTGTTTGTGGAAACAACTTCTGCTCTCGGTCCTTTACTGTTCCACAGACCCCCTTGCTCTCATATAGTAACACTCTTTCCTCTGCTCAAAATTGCATATCATCAACTTTTTGCATTCTCTCTCTCAGGGTCTCTACTACACACCTTTCAGTTCTGCTCTTGTGCTCATTTCACAACACTCTCTTTACTCACACTTCTTAGCACCTCAACAATACACAGTTTCCCCCCTTCATTTTCTTGATGGAAATTGACGGTTTTGATCCTCTACTACACACTACACAATGTTTTCTCTGTTGCCTATTTCCACACTTCCCGAGTTTAACTCTTTATGTCTCCTCTTGTTGTTGTTGCATCTGATGAATGAACTCCTTGATGACATTAAACATAAGAAAGGGCTTCCAAGTTCTTGACTAACTCCCTATGTAATCCTCCATACTGAGAATTTAATCTCAATAAGCCTGCACACTCTACCGTGACTTCCCATGCTTATTCATTGCTCTGCAGAGCTTGAAAGTACTAAGGAATGGCCACCTTGTTCCTTATTTAAATATACAAGATGTGCAAGTGAAGTAGAATATGGCTTTCTTCATCTCATCAGTTCTTCTCTATGGACCATTGTCCTTGTTTCCTTGTCTCAGCATTTGTTGAGCTAATTTATTAACACAAATTAACACAAGTATTTAATTATCAATCTAGGTTTGTAAAACTTGGAGGCAAGTCCACAGTATATGGATGTCAGATGTAGCCAATCTTAGAAGATAAAATTTAAAGAGTTAAGGAAGTACATATTACAAATATAAACCCATTTTAACAATTTCTAATTCACTTATGTAGTATGTGAGGGATGAGGCTCCTAACTTAGGAGAACCAGGTTGTCCTTCCCTGCAATACTACTTTCATGAAGAGAAATCTAAAAGCACTAATTAACAATGGTTTATGATGCAGAAGATGTAGAAAAAGAGGCTCCTAAATAAGGAGGACCAGGTTGTCATTCTTCACAATTCTACTCTATCATAACCAGCATTAATTCAAACTAGAAATGCATAAATAACTTCAAATAAGAAAAGGAGAATGAAATTCAGTTTTAGTTCAAGATCAAATAGAAGGGGGATTTAACTTAAATTCTTGTGTGTCCCTTCATATTTAGATTAGAATTAAACCAATATCCATTCAACATTCATCACACATTAATTCAAATAAGCAAATTTGAAGCAAAACAAGTAAACAAATCTAAAGCAACTAGTTCATGAAAATTAGGCTAGTTTAACAATGAAGTGTACTTAACTTGGAGTGGAAGCCCTCCACCCTTTCCTTACACACTTGAGGCTGGTATCAAATGTTGAAACTTCAAGCACTCATCCACACTAATGAACAACAAAATGAAAGTACAACAAGTTCTTCTAATTAACCTCCAAAATCCAAATGTCTCAGCATAAAATTATATAAAAATTACATATCATAAGCCTTCAAAGTCTTGGCTTAAATAGAATTTTATGAATCAAACTTATCTAAAATATCTCTAACAATCATATCTATTCATATCCATCTATCTAAGTTGAATTCATTCAATCCTGTTGAAAAATGTGCAACAAGAAATGTTAAATTTAGAATGTGCTAAAAATAGACATGCTAAAAATAACCTGTTTAAAAATAGCAGTTTGGCCAGTGAGGTCATTGGCCACCTTGGGTGAGAGGTGAAACTACTAAAAATAGAAGGTTTTAAAAATAGTATTTCTGGGTCCCTTCCTATTCTTAGCAATCCCTGGTCTATCTATAGGAAGTAAAAATTATTTTGGTCTTAACAGCAGTTTAAAATATTAATTAAGTAATCTCCATGAGTTAATTAGTTATGGAAAATTAAACTTGAAATCTTTGTGAGATCATGCAATTATTTTCTCTCTTGATTTAGGAATTTATCCCTTGATTAAAGGAGATAAGGTTTAGTTCTATAATGAGAGAATCAGTTGACTTAGTTCTAACTAGTCAAGTCCAGTTAGATTATTTTAACAAGTTGTTAAAATAATAAAATATAGTTGGTTAATGCTTTCATGCATGTGACAACTATTATTTTAGATAACCAAGGATTAACTCATGGATAACTGTTGCAGGTCAGTTCTGTCAGAGACCCAGTTGAGATCAGATGTGGGACAGTGTGCTATTAGATGCTTAGATATTTCTAGTAAGCATTCCTTGAATGGAAAAGGATCTATTATAGGAGATTGGAGGACTTGTGGCCTATATATTGAGGCCTAGGTAGTCCATGATTTTCATCTTCTGATTGAAGATCATCAGGATCTTCTGATTAAAGATCATCAGGATCTTCTGATTACAGAGAGCGCAGGATAGCTATTGAGTTGATTCCTTTTGTATGTTGAAGAGGATTTCCACTTGATTGATAATACAGAGATGGGGTTTTAGGATGGTGCTTTCCCCTAGCTATATCTTTTGTGTTATGTGTGTTTGATTTCTCCATATCAGTTATATGTGTTCTTATTAATGTTGCACATGAATTCGATTATGCTTCCACTTAATGTTTTCTAGAAGTAGAACAAGTATTATGCTTTAGGACATTGCATATATCAATTTGTTCTACAGGTGAAATTCCTACAAATCCATCCCGAGAAATATGGGCAATCCCATGAAATCACAAAACTGCCCTATTTCCTAGGGATTTTCTGGGTGACTAGTCATGTTTGACTAGCCTTGACCGGGCCTAATAAAGCTTGTTTTGACTGAACCAAGTGGAATTAGTACAATCCTAGTTTCCAAACTTTCCATTCACACGTCCAACTTGAGCCCAAGTGTCCTGCAAATATGTCATCGACATAGCTATTACAGGAATTTTTTATTCTGTCCAAAATTGCACTTGAAACTCAATTTTCATAAAATCTTCTAGAAATTGCAAAATTAAAATTAAATACCTAAATATGCATAAAATACATCAAAATGAGATGGATGTGATGGAAAATGGATGGAAAATATAAGGATTAAGTAAGTTTCCTTAAGCAAAAATAGACCAAAACTGAGGGTCAACATCTCCCCCTTGCTGATCTTCAAGCATGTCCTCATATTTGTTTCTTTCTTTTGACGTTTTACTTCTATATGCTAATTGGCCTCCTGATGTACCTGTGGCTCTGACCCTTGAAGATGAAGCTTTCTCTTGAGCTACCTGTAAAAGGATATCTATGCTTTCATGTACTTCTTCTCCTTTCTTATAGACAACATTCTTTACTTTTTCTCCTTTTCTTCCCTCTGTTTTTCTAAAAAGAAATTTCATCATTTCTCTTTGAAGTGTTGCTCTTTGTAATATTATTCACCTATCAGTGGAAAAGTTATGGCTTGGGCTATGTATTCTGGAGTGATGGGAACAAGAATGTCTTCGATGTGTGATGAGGTTTCACCATCAACATACAAATACAAAAACTTTACACTATTCCTCCTCTAATAATAAAACACCCACACAGTCACCAAAAAAACACCAATCGATAAAATCAAAGCTTCTTTCACTTATGCATGGGGTTTTCCTCTTGTATAGTTCCTCTACAAAATAACTTGTGCCAATCCTTTTTATGACTAGGCATTCTCTTTCAATTTAGCCATTTTTGAGTGTTTGATTGGAGAATCCACAGTAAGAGAATTTTTACACCAACGTTTCGAATCCCAAATGGGATCCATCATCAGGGTAAAGAGAGAGATGATAAAAAGAAGAGCAGGATGGAAGAAATAAATACTCAAGAAGGAATGAATAATGAAAGAACAACACAGGTCGGCAAGAAAGATTCATAATGAGACTTAATTTTAATTTTACTTTAATTTTAATGTTATAAATTAATATTTATAAAACATAATCTATATAAAACATAATCTAATTAATATTAATATTTATAAAACCTAGAATATAATAAAATAATATTAATATCATAAACCTTAAAATCTAAATAACATTGATATTTATATAACATAATGACTAAATAACATAATATTTATAAAACTTATATTTAAATAGACTTAAATGGTAATATAATTTTATATATATAATATAACTTAATAGTTAGATAAACTTAAATTTATATAACTTAATTATAGATAACTTAATCATATATAACCTAAACTGAATTAAATTAACACATAAAACTAATATTATTAATAAAATTAAAATCAAATAAACCTAACCGCTTTTTCTAAAATCTAATCTATAAATATAAAAAACCTAATTAAAATCAACCTATATTAAAACCCTATAATTAGACTAATTAATAAAACCCTATATGATAATAACTATTATATAAAACCTATATTATATAAAGACCTATATTATATAAAAACCTATATTATTTAAAAAACCTATATAATAACTTATATATTTTATAAAACCTAATATTATATACTAACTTAAATTTTTAATAACTTAAATTTTTTTTTATATAAAACTTATAAGTTAATAATATAAACTTAATTTAATAATAATAATAATAACCTAAAATCCTATATGATATTAAATATCATAAAACAAATATATAATAGAATTAATATCTATAAAACCTAACCTCTTTTCTAAAATCTATATCTATATAAATATTAATAAAACCTAAATTAAAATCTATATTAAAATCTAACCTATATTTAAAACCATATTAATGACTAACCATAATATAAAAAGGAAAAGGAGGGAAAAACTGACCTGCTTGACAACTTACCTGGGGTTGGGTTGACGTTTCTTGATTTCACTGATCAGGGGAAGCCAACTTCCGCTAATCTCCAAACCGCTGTCTCTATTCATATTACAAGGATGCTTCAAGATTTCGAGGGCTTCTCTGATTTTTCGTCTCTGATGCTGCTCTTCTCTCGCGATAATTGATGCGTTTTCTAAGCAGATGTGGTGTTTAGTCTTCGAGGAGTGCTCTGCCAAGGCTGGGGTACGAGATCTTCCATTCCTGATGTCAGCGCCATGTTCTTTCAGTCTTGTCTGGAGGGAGCAACCAGTTTCACCTATGTAGCTTTTCCCACACGAACAGTGTATTTTATAGACTCCTTTGAGCTGCTGCTTGTCAATATCATCCTTAACAGATTTTAAACTTTGTCTGATGGTACCGGGAGCTGAGAAGTGAGTTATGATGTTTTTCTTTCTTAGGATTTTTGCCATTTTATCTGTGACTCCTTGGATATAAGGTAGAAAAACCTTACCACCTTGAGGCTGATCCTGCTCTTTAGGTATGGGAGATGACAACCTCCTTTCAGCTTTCTTTATGGCTTTTTTAATCTCATGATCCTTGTAGCCTAAATTTTTGAAAGTTGAAACTAAATGCCTCTTTTCTTCGTTTATATGCTCTGAGTCAGAGATTCAGAGGGCTCTAATGGCAAGAGTGTTCAGGATGCCAAGCTTTTGTGCAGGGTGATGGTGGGAGTCCGCATGAAGGTAACTCTCTGTGTGAGTTGACTTTTTGAAAACCTTATGGCCCAAAGAGCCATCCTCTTTTCTGATGATGAGAATGTCCAAGAAAGGAATGCTCAAATTCTCTTCAAGCTCCATAGTGAATTTTATATCAGGGGAGATGGAGTTAAGGTGATTGAAAAACTTGTCGAGTTCTGCTTTTCCATGGGTCCATTTTATATTGGTGTCATTGACAAAACGCTTCCACCAAGCTGGTTTTAAGGGATAAGAATCCAAGGCCTTCTTCTCAAAATATTCCATGTATAAGTTGGCCACAATTGGCGAGAGGGGGGATCCCATTGCTACACCAGATGTCTGTTCATAGAATGTTCCTTGGAATGTGAATACAGTTGACCTTTAGCAGACTTCAGCCAGTTTTGCGGTCTCTGGATCAGTGACACTTCTTATAACCTGAATGGCTTCATCAAGAGGAATCTTTGTGAATAAGGAGACTACGTCAAAGCTCACAAGGATGTCATCTTTTTCCATTCTTTCATTTTTAATAAGATTCACAAAGTCGTGCGAGTCTTTAATGAAGGAGTCAGTGTTTCCAACCAAGGGTTTTAGAATCTTTGTGACATATTTAGCAAGCTCATAGGTTGGGGAGCCTATGAGCTGTTCCATCATTATTCATTCACTCATGAGTATTTATCTCTTCATTCTTGCTCTTCTTTTATCATATTTTTATTTTGTTTTTCTAGTGGTTGTTCTCTGCCCATACCTGCATGTGACTGGTTGAAATCTTTCCTTGGTTTAATTTCATTAGCAGTAGGGTTTTAGGTGAAATTCCTAGAAGTTTTTCTTGTTGGGCTTGTTTTTCGATTTGGTTGTGTAGTGGCTCTGAGCTTAGAGGCTGTAGGTACTTCAGATCACCTTAGTGTCTACCAGTCTTCTTGAGAGTCTGACCATTTGTGAAATCTCCCCTTGTTCAGAAATCCGCTTTGAGTTTTCTCTTCACAAAACTTCGATAAGATTGTGATCAAAAGTGTGGATTTTCATTTTTAAAAAAGGAATACAAAATTGGTTGTTCTTGAATTATTTGTGATTCTGAACAAATTAGTCCTTGGTTTGCTTGTGACCAAGTAAAACATCCTCAAAAAGACTTTTGTGAGCTTTTTACTTCAAATAGAGTTTTGTTAGTTTGTAGATCTTAAGTTTGCTTTATTAAATAGTTTTCTCAAAGATTTGCTTTAGTTATAGTTTAAATGTTTTTTAATAAAAAATGGAAGGTCTCTTTGGAAAAAGCTTGTTCTTAGTAGCATTTGAGTTTTCGAAAGAAAAGAGAAATTCTTGTGGAAATAATTAGTTGTCTCGTTTTTGAGTGCATTGAAACGAATACTCTTCTTTTGATTTGATCGTTAAAGAAAGATTTGTTTTTTTTTTAAGTATTTGCATCTTCCAACTCTTTCTTAACTAGAACTTCATTGAAGAGAAAAGATTAGTTAGTCATCTTAAGTGCATTTTTGTAGTGATTTTGTGTCAAGTCTTTACACCATAAGTTTCATCTCCATCACCCTTTTGACTTAATCAAAAACCACTAAAAATCACGCTTAATATAAAATCAATCTAGCAAATTTTTGTTTCTAGGGCTCTTATACACCAATATAGCTTAGGCTAGTATCTTGGAGTAGGGAGTAATTAACTCTCCAAGATAAGTAAAACAAACAAGTAGCTTTATCTTTCGGTAGGAGAAATCCAATTGTTGCATTTATACTCTAGGAAAGCTCCTCTTAAAGGAGAAGCACGAGATCGTGTCCGAACCAGTGTGGGAATCAATCCTTCCTCATTGGGAACGACGCTAGATATTCACGTATTACAAACGGTAAAACTCGGATTATTGACGAGGAGCCTGGGGTCACTTGTTGGTAAACCTTGGTTTATTTCGAGGACCCTTCAAGGGGATTGAGCTTGCTACTCTTACCTTGCGTGCGTATCAGATCGTAGACTGTGCCCCTAGGTGTATTTGTTTCTGTTGATAACCTTAGTGTCCATATTCTCTAGGAACCTTCCTAAGGTGACGGTGGCGGGAAGATCCCACTGTACCTGGAGCAGACGTCTGCTAGAATCACTTGGATTTTCTGGGGGGTTCTCTTCACTCGAGACGGTTAAGTGGAGAAACTTAGTCCAGTCTATTCATTAAGCAGGTTACCAGGGTAAATGTTCCAACCGCTATTTCTGTATCGATCTTTGCGACGTTGGATTTCATCACCAACTAGTGTTTTTGGTTCGGAAAGTTACTGTTTTTGTGTGTTTTATCTCTTAGATTCTTTAGGCGCGTGCTTCAAATTTGTTTGGTTCTTTAGAGACTTTAGGTGATTTTCATTGAGATTTTACTTTGTTTGCGTGTGAAGTAGTTAAAAGTTTTTAGCTGTGGCTGAATTACCGAGACATTCCTGTAGACTTCGGGGTGAATCCCCTGAGTTTGTTAATGTGGCTGATTTACTGAGGACTTCTCGTAGACTTCGGGGTCAACCTCCTGAAGAAATACTAAGCTACATTGAAGGCTTGAGAGTTCTCGTATCTCCCAGTAGCGGTAGAAATCGATCACCTGAAGAAGGAGAACCTTCTTTGGTAGAATATTATGATTCTCAACCCGTAGTAATTTCAGAGGTTACTGGTAGCATTGCGTCTACTAGTGATATAGGTGAAGAACCTGATGTGTCTAAACCCGAATATGAAGTTGCCCCTACTCCCGTATCAGAGTTTGTTTCTCCGACTCCTAGTGGTCCTAGTTCTCCTAGAGTAGAAACCGTAATTACCCAAGATCTTCCCGCTGGTTTCATAGCGATCGAAGAACTTGCTATTGCGGATATCGAAGAAAGCTTCCCTTTTCCGGATAATCGACCTATTTTAGAGTTTAGGGAGCGTGAATCGATTTTTTATAGTCCACCTAGGAGTATTGATTGGTACCGTTCACTGACCAATCTTTTAGAAAATCCGGGGCTCAGTTTTACACCACCTCACATTTTTTATCACCCTTCACCTAGAGGCCAATATCCTGCATTGAATATGTCTAGTCCGTCATCCATGTATTCCCAATCTCTGGAAGCCTATTTATACGGCGGTCCTTCTGTTCCTGCTAGGTATCAGTCCATTTCTGGTAATTTTTCAGGAGCATCTCCTCGTCATATCGAACAAAAGTTGTTAACTGGAAGTAGTGGTCCTAAATAGTTGAGTGCAGAAGAAATTCTGATGATGTCAGGTCAACCTCAAGACAGTCAATTACCACCTGGGGGGCAACCTCAAGGTACTCAATATGCACCTGGGGGACAACCTCAGGGTACTCAGTATACGCCTGGGGTGAAGCCTCAAGGTACTCAATTTGCGCCTGGGGGCCAACCTCAAGGACAGTACATAACTACGGGACAATACATTCCTCAAGGTCAACCCCAGACCAATTATGTACCCCAAGGTCAACCTCAGTATCAGTATGTACCCCAAGGTCAACCCCAATATCAGTATGCACCCCAAAATCAATATCAGTATGTACCTCAAGGTCAACCCCAGTATCAGTACGTGCCTCAGGGTTATCAACCCCAAGGTCAGTACCCACCTCAAGGTTTCCAACCGCCTTCTGGTCAACCGTATTATCAATCTTACCCTCAACTCAGTTATGGTCCTCAGTATCCTCAAGGTCAACACACCAGAACGAATTTGGTGTGGATCCATCTCAGAATCAGCAGGTCTTGCAACCGAATGTGCAGTCGTCATCCGAACCTGGACAGGTCGCTGGTCCATCTCAGCAACCCATCTAGTCTACGGCTCAAACCTCTACACCTTATGTAGTTTCTCAGGCTGGGCCTAGTACACCTCGTACTCCGCCTCAAACATCTGCTGCAACTACTGCAACATCTTTTCCATCTACCCCACCTTCTTCTGGAGTATCAGCAGCTCTGATTTCTACTGTTCTTGTATTTTCTCCTCAGACCTCTTTACCTCAGTCTGGATCTACGGTCCAGACTTCAGTCCAGATGCCTGTAGGAAGTACGGTTGTTACTTCTCAACCTCAATTAGTTCAACCTTCGTACTAGGGACAGTACCAACCTCAATATGGTCCTGCTGCGCAGCAACCAATCTATCAGTATCAACCATACCCTGGGTATACATATCAACAACCTTTGCAACCCCAATATGGTCCGGTTAATCGTGGTTTTCCAGGAGGTCAAAATATGCCGAATGTGATTCCCATTCCGAGTTATCCTTGATATCCTCCTCCTAGGGTTGGTTTGCAGACCCCAAGTTTCAGAGACCCTAATCGTCTATTACCATTCATTGCAACTTTGGATTTACCTGACTTGACGTGCCTTACGAACGATCCAATCAATTATCTTCCGTATTGCCCACCAATGCCGCATAAGTTGCCTAGTGACATTCGAAAGTTCGAAGGTTAACCTAGAGAGGATCCTCCTAATCATGTGATGACTTATCATCTCTAGTGTGCATCCAACTCCATTTCTGATGATTCTATTCGTTTACGTTTTTTTCGACGCACTCTAGTTGGTCTTGCGGCCAAATGGTATATCAAACTACCGCGAGCCACTTTTTATGATTTTAGTCAGTTAGCTACCTCGTTTTTAACTCATTTTCAGTTGCCAGTCAGATATGACAATGGCACGGAGCTATTAACTTCATTAAAGCATTCGACGTCCACTCACATCTCTGATCATATCCATGAATGGAGGCGTCGACGGCGTTTAGTGAAGGTTTATATCCCGGATAAAATCTTAGCTGAGTGGTTTGTAAAATCCTTGTTGCCTAAGATCACTGAAGATGTAGCTAAAGCCGGAGTAGTTACTGAAGAGCAAGTCATTGCTCAAGCGCAGTACCTTGACTTAGTTTACACTCAGTCGAGTACGTTACACGAGAAGATCCCCAACCTACCTAGTCAAAATCAAATTGCTGCTGCTCCTTCGGGGTCTCATGCCGCTCATGGTATGATTGGCACGGTGAATACTAAAAGTAAGAAGAATTCTTCTAAGAATTCTTCTCCTATAATAACCTTGCCAGATTCCCCGATAGGAGAATCTTCCGCGGAACTTTCCGTCGATATTCACGTTGTAGAATCTTCTACAACCAAACCTAAAAATGGTGGTAAGAAGAAAGGGAAGAAGAAGAAGGATAAAGAGAAAAATCCAAAAGAGAAACCTAAAAAAGCGGAACCCTCTGAAGAAAAGCGCAAACCTCGTTATCCGTGTCTCATTTGCGATGAAGACCATTATACGAGAGACTTCCCTCATCGGGCAGAGGTTACAAAAATCGTCAAAGGTTCCCAAACTCCTGCTATCTTGAAGGATCCTTTTCCCGCTCAAGATAGTAAGATGATCGGTTCATCCTGTAGTGCCAACGAAGAACCCATCTTGATGATGTCTCATGTAAGGATTGCGACTCGATCGCAAGATTATGGTAGTAAAAGTCCTGTTGATGGAAAAGAAGATGAATCTTCTCAGTCCAACCCATCAACCTCGGCTCCCTGTTCCAATCTGCTACAGATCAAGAAGCCTAACCCAGACTTAGTAATAAAACCTCCCACTAAGGGTGTACTTCGGAGATCTGCTTTCAATCCACATGTGAGAGAAGCTCAGAATTACAACATTGTTGAGGATTTAGCTGTTTCACCCTCAGCAATGTCGGCTTTGGAAGTGCTGCAATCATGTCCAGCACAGCGCAAATTACTTCTGTCGGCTATAGGAGCTGTTGACATTCAGGACCCGAACCTAATAATCTTTGATCTAGAAAATAGTGCACTGCGTCTCCCCCATCAAATGGCTATCCAGATTCCAGTGATAGTCAAAAACAGACCTGTTCATAGGACTGTGATTGACGAGGGAGCTTCCACGTGCATTATGTCGATACAGTGTTGGAGATCGCCTGGTTCTCCTTCACTCAATCAATCCCCGACAATTCTTAAGGCCTTTGATGGCCGTGGGTTCCATCCGTTCGACATTTTACAGGATCTACCTATAGGGGTTGAAGAAAAAATCGTTAATCTAGATGTGGAGGTGGTTGATGCCCCTCTAGATTACAACCTTCTCTTGGGTCGTAGTTGGTCTTACGCTATGACAGCTATTGTCTCATCGGTCTTTTGGCTCATCAAGTTCCCTCATAATGGAAAGATCGTAAATATTGACCAGCTGTCATACTTTTCATCCGACCCAGCCTCTGCTGAGAGTATTCAGCATGTTGGCAAAGCGAAGATCCCTTATAGGGATGCTGGTGTAGGATTAGTTAAAGATTTCGGTTTACTGGGCACTTTTCCTTTCCCTCCTATCAACGCATCGTCTTCTACTGCAATGATTCATATGATATCATCAGGAACTATCGTTAATGATGATCCTTGGATCATTCCTTCTGAAACTGAGTTAGACTCGTTTGGTACTCTTATGCCTTTGAGTCCGTATGAATTTGCATATCAGACTGTGCAGTCACTTTCCAACCCAATATCAACCCAAATCGCCTTAATGAACGAAGTCCATGAAGACTCATTTTCAACATCAACCTCAGAACTAGAACCGTTTTCTGAACTTGTTCAGTCAGATGAGCAAATTTGCGAAATCCTATGTGTTGATCAGCTACCATGGGAAGATCTACATCACAGATCTTCGTTCTTACCCGAGAGCGATCGTTTTGAAAATGATTTTTCATCCATCTTTACAGCTGAATATGTTAAGGATGCTCAGATTCCAATGAAACATCCTGACTCTGAGTTAAATTTGGGAAATATTTCTAAAACCATTCCCCTTGACATTTCAGTTAAACCTGGAATAATTGAAACGTTCATATAGGTGCCTCTTGTACAGATGATGAAATCAAAACATACAAGGCCCTATTTCAAGAATTTCATGACGTGTTTGCCTGGTCCTATGAGGAAATGCCAGGAATCGATCCAGCAATCGTAATTCATGAAATTAAAACCTACCTGGACGCTAAACCCGTTCGGCAACGTTTGTGTCAGATACACCCGAGAAAAGCTGCTGCGATTAAAGCAGAAGTTGAAAAACTATTGAAAGCAAGTTTCATTTATTTGATCCTGCTAATGGATATGGTATCGAATATTGTTCATATGAATAAAAAACAGGGGACAATAAGAATCTGTATAGACTATAGGGATATTAATCGAGCATGTCCGAAGGACAATTACCCTACACCCTATATCGATCAAATTATTGATGATTGTGCCGGCAGTGAAATTTTCTCCTTTATGGATGGTTTTTTAGGCTATAATCAAATCAATATTCTGCCTGCCAATCAACCAAAAACGACATTCATTTGTCCTTGAGGAACATTTGCTTATTGCAAATTACCTTTCGGCCTTAAGAACGTCGACACAACTTTTCAGAGGGATATGTCTTACGCGTTTCATGATATAAAACACATTGTGCAACCTTATATCGATGATTTGCCTGCTCATTCTTTACATCAAGCTAATCACCTCGTCCATTTACGAGAAATCTTCATGAGGTGTAGGCATTATCGAATTCGGTTGAATCCCCACAAGTGCGTGTTTTGCACTGAAACGGGTCGGTTACTGGGATTTGTGGTTTCAAAAGCCGGCATTCGTGTCGATCCTTCGAAGGTCGAAGCTATCATCAAATTGCCTCCTCCTTCGAGTCTTCGCCAACTCCAAAG